>JASDQU010507157.1:54946-65356 GCA_032191745.1 Picea mariana
AAGATTTTTCGTAATTCATTAAAGGGAGCTACTCTTGATTGGTGTCGATCTCTTCCCACTGCAAGCATCCATTGTTTGACAGGTTTTCATACATCTTTCAATTCATTTTGTAAAGATTACTTCCCAGCTGAGTGTTTGTATGAAAATTGTTGTGATGAGTTTTCTTTGCTTCATAAAGCCTCCACTGGCCCTGAAGACCATGTTTGTGATGAAGCTTTTACTGTGGAGGAAAGCATTTGCTATGAAAATCTAGAGGCGTTGGATGATATTAATTATGTTATCCCTAGCACGGAAGCATCTGACATCATTTCATATACATCTGTTCTTTTAGATGTTCATAAAGATCAACATGCCTCTTGTGAAAATTCTGAGTTTATAAAGCAGATATTGCCTATAGTAGATGGCTCTCCTGGATATAGGGTTGAAGTAGATGTTCCTAGCAGCCCGTCTTATGATGACAAAGACCTTCTAGTTTTTAAAGAAGAGATGGTTGTGGAAGAGGATTCTTCTCTTTTCCTTCAAGAGGTTTCCCATGATATATTTTTACCTAGGATTAAAAATAAAAATCTTATGTATGAACAACCAGAAGCAACAGTTACCACTATCCATGAAATGGATATTTTTGACAGTTATATTCTCGATGGGATCACTATTTTGGAGGTTGATCATAGAAATGAAGGGCAACCCTTTTTTGATGAATATTTTAGTGATGATGAGCAGCAATCTTATCCTACATTTGATCACTATGAAGACACTGACCGACATGACAAAAAGCAGAGCTTTCCCATGGTCCCTATTTATGATGATTATGAATCTGATCCTTGGGAGAGCCATGGAGAAGAGGAGGAGGAGCCGAATATGCAGTTTACAGAATGCGCAGAGCCAGTCAGCGAGCACCCACCACTTGAGATCAGTCAGCTTACGTCAGTTGTCCACCCCCTGTGCTTACTAGAGATATTTAGCCACACGTGAACAACTGTGTAGCAAAGGAGGCTGCCTATCGCCCATTTTCTGGAGTTTGCCACTGGTCCTATGAGCCTGTGAAGGAATACATGGAGTTGTATTTCCTTCACAATTTGGAGCCGCCCTATTTCCTCTCGACTTCAGCCTGTAAGGAGGAGTTGAAGAGCGTAACCGTCTTGTTGTCACAGTTACACCATCTGTTTGTGATCATCGACAGAAGAAAGGAACTTCTATTCATAAAGTTGCTTGATTGGCTATGGTGGAAGTTTGCTTTCACCTAGCCCCATGTAAAGGAATTTATTAGTTTAGGACCGTACATAAATAAGCTCCTTGGAGCATGTGTGTTTACCTTTTATTTTCACTTATCAGCATGTATTTTTAAGCAGGGTGTTTTGAGCTCGACTCCATAGCCCAACATAAGGCATTTGGAACTGCAGAAGGAGTTCTTAGAGCATCGTAGGGACGACTCTATCCCCCATGGAGCCTAATGTTAGCGCCAATTCTTGCAAGCAGGGTGTTTCTCTCTGATTTTAGGCCCTTGGTGTAAAAATAAATGAAATGCGGCTTAAGACCCATCAAATGAAGTTATCCAAGGTCGCAGCCATGAGGGCCCAAGCGCAACATGCATAAAGTCTCTATTTTCGGGTTAAAAATCATGCAGGCAGGCATTTTTCCTTTTTAGCGGCGAAGATCCATTGATGGAGCAGATCAACGGTCATTGGGTAAGTCGGAGCCATGGAGTTGCACGAGGTTTAGCGCATGGGCTCATCCCTTAGGGCCAAAGTCACGAAATGATCGTGGTCATCCGATCCAGTCAGGACACATGGCGCCTGATTAAGTCTGGTCGCCATTTCGACTACCGGGACTTTGAAATACAAGGGTCCACTCCCTTCCACCCACGATACATGAAATGCGAAGGCGCCTTTGGGTGCGGGCCTACAGTCATAGCATAGGGTCATATGGAAAGGAGGGTCCTAAAGAAGGAGGATAGGTGGCAGCTAGTCGATATTTTGGGGATTTTGGAGCTCCCGGTGGGAGAATCCCCGAAAGAATCGGGACCATTAATATTGAAGGATACATGGTGTGCGATTAAGTCTGGTTGCCATTTCGGCTACCGAGACTTTGAAATACAAGGGTCGAGAGAAAAGGAACAAGAAATCTCGGTGGGAGAATCCCTGAAATACATTAAGGTTCATCGTGATCGTCAATATTAAATCAAATCCGACCATTGATTGCGGATTAGCCATTTTGGCATTTCGGCTATCAGGACTTTGAAAGACAGGGGGTCGCTCCTCCACTACATCTGGAATCGCCAAAACACGAAATGATTATCCGTTTCGACATTTTGGCTACCTGTACTTTGAAAGACAGGGGGTCGCTCCTCCACTGCATCTGGAATTGCCAAAACACGAAATGATTAGCTGTTTCGGCATTTTGGCTACCAAGACTTGGAAAGACATGGGGTTGCTCCTCCATTGCATCTAGAATCGCCGAAACGCGAAATGGAAAAAGAACCTTTGAAGATAGGTCACGGCCCGTGGTCACTTGGGGTGATAGAAAGAGTTGCACAAAGAGCCAAAGCGTCAGGTTTAGCTGCAGGAGGCATCGCCGCATTCTCCAAGTGCCAATTCAACTTGGCCTCGATCATGATCCATGCTAGAGGTAAATAAAGGTAGGAGGAGGTGGTTGAAACCTCGCCTCACTCCTTAAATGTAAGGCATGGAGGTTCTGGAAGGCAGTCTGCCCAAGATCGCCTATGTGCAGGTTTTCCTAAATAAGCCATGCCGATCTGATGTCCTCATCTGACCAGAGGAGCCTGCACATGCTAAGTTGGATTTTAATGTATTAGCTACCCTCCTGCTGCCAAGGTGGCGAATTTCTCTGAGTATATATACTCAGTTTTTGTATTTTTGTAGGCATAGATGGTAGAACTAAGCTCCCAATTGTAAAGCTTTAACGAGGCCTTTGGTTCCCTGGTTATAGATCGATATTTGAGACTTCTTGTTTAATGGAAGCCAACATCTTCCTCCCCTTTTTCCTCTGAATCTTAAGAGCCCGGGCATGGATGATCCAGTCGGGTATTGTAATGACTATACAATGTATGTTTGATTATATTAGTTTTGCAGCATCTTAATTTTCTTGAAGTTTCTCAGATCTGAGAGGATCTCATATTTGAGACTTTTCCCCTTTTTAAAGGTTGTTGGAAGACCGGATGTCCAGAGCAGGTTTTATTTCCTTTGTCTTTCCCTCCACTTACACACCACTATGAAAAATTTCTGGCTTAAATTAGATCAAGACCTCACCTAGGATTAAAGAGAAAAATCTTATGTATGAACAACCAGAAGCAGCAGTTACTATTGTCCCTGAAATGGATATTTTTGACAGTTATATTCTCGATTGGATCACTATTCTAGAGGTTGATCATAGAAATGAAGGGCAACCCTTTTTTGATGAATATTCTAGTGATGATGAGAAACAAGATTGTCCTACATTTGATCACTATGAGGACACTGACCAACATGACAACAAGTAGAGCTTTCCCATGGTCCCTATTTATGATGATTATGAATCTGATCCTTGGGAGAGCCATGGTGAAGAGGAGGAGGAGCCAAAGATGTAGTTTACAGAATGCGCAGAGCCAGTCAACGAGCAACCATCGCCTGAGATCGATTAGCTTACGTCAGTTGTCCACCCACCTGTGCTTACCAGAGATATTCAACCACACGTGACCAACTGTGTAGCAAAGGAGGCTGCCTATAGCCCATTTTCTGGAGTTTTCCACTGGTCCTATGAGCCTGTAAAGGAATACATGGAGTTGTATTTCCTTCACAATTTGGAGCTGCCCTATTTCATCTCGACTTCAGCCTGTAAGGAGGAGTTGAAGAGCATAACCGTCTTGCTGTCACGGTTACACCATCTTTTTGTGATCATCAACAAAAGAAAGGAACTTATATTCAGGAAGTTGCTTGATTGGCTTTGGTGGAAGTTTGCTTTCACCTAGCCCCATGTAAAGGAATTTATTAGTTTAGGACCATACATAAATAAGATTCTTGGAGCATGTTTGTTTACCTTTTATTTTCACTTATCGACATGTATTTTTAAGCAGGGTGTTTTGAGATCGACCCCATAGCCCAACAAAAGGCAACTAGAACTGCAGAAGGAGTTCTTAGAGCATCGCAGGGACGACTATATCCCCCATGGAGCCTAATTTTAGCACCAATTCTTGTAAGCGGGGTGTTTCTCTCCAATTTCAGGCCCTTGGTGTAAAAATAAATGAAATGGGGCTTAAGACCCATCAAATGAAGTTATCCAAGGTCGCAGCCATGAGGTCCCAAGTGCAGCATGCATAAAGTCTCTATTTTCGGGTTAAAAATCAAGCAGGCGGGCATTTTTTCTTTTTAGCGGCGAAGATCCATCGATGGAGCAGATCAACGGTCATCGGGTAAGCCGGAGCCACGGAGTTGCACGAGGTTTAGCGCATGGGCTCATCGTGTTCGTCTGATCTAGTCAGGACACATGGCGCCTTATTAAGTCCTGTTTCCATTTCGGCTACCGGTACTTTGAAATACAAGGGTCGACTCCCTTCCACCCACGATATGCGAAATGTGAAGGTGCCTTTGGGTGCAGGCCTATGGTCATAGCACAGGGTCGTATGGAAAGGTGGGTCCTAAAGAAGGGGGACAGGTGGCAGCTAGTCTATATTTTGGGGATTTTGGAGCTCCCAGTGGGAGAGTCCCCAAAAGAATCGGGACCGTTAATATTGAAGGATACGTGGCATGCGATTAAGTCCGATCTCCATTTCGGCTACCGGGACTTTGAAATACAAGGTTCGAGAGCAAAGGAATGAGAACTCTCGGTGGGAGAATCCCCAAAATACATTAAGGTTCATCATGACCGTCCATATTAAATCAAATCTGGCTATTGATTGTGGATTAACCATTTCGACATTTTGGCTACCAGGACTTTGAAAGATATGGGGTCGCTCCTCCACTGCATCTGGAATCGCCGAAACGTGAAATGATTAGCCGTTTCGGCATTTTGTCTACCAGGACTTTGAAAGACAGGGATTCGCTCCTCCACTGCATCTGGAATCGCCAAAACATGAAATGGAAAAAGCGCCTTTGAAGATAGGTGCAGGGTCACGGCCTGTGGTCACTTGGGGTTATAGAAAGAGTTGCGCAAAGGGCCAAAGCACCGGGTTTAGTTGCAGGAGGCATCGCCGTGTTCTCCAGGTGCCAATTCAACTTGGCCTCGATCCTGATCTCTGCTAGAGGAAAATAAAGGTAGGAGGAGGTGGTTGAAACCTCGCCTCACTCCTTAAATGTAAGGCATGGAGGTTCTGGCAGCCAGTCTTCCCAAGATCGTTCTTTGTGCAGGTTTTCCTAAAGAAGCCATGTCGATTTGATGTCCTCGTCTGACCAGAGGAGCCTGCACACGCTAAGTTGGATTTTAATGTCTCAACTACCCTCCTGTTTCTAAGGTGGTGAATTGCTCTGAGTATATATACTCAGTTTTTGTATTTTTGTAGGCATGGATGGTAGAACTAAGCTCCCAATTGTAAAGATTTAACAAGGCCTCTGGTTCCCTGGTTATAGATCGATATTTGAGACTTCTTGTTTAATGGAAGCCAGCATCTTCCTCCCCTTTTTCCTCTGAAGCTTAAGAGCCCGAGCATGGATGATCCAGTCGGGTGTTGTAATGACTATATAATGTATGTTTGATTATATTAGTTTTGCAGCATCTTAATTTTCTTGAAGTTTCTCAGATCTGAGAGGATCTCATATTTGAGACTTTTCCCCTTTTTAAAGGCTGCTGGAAGACCGGATGTCCAGAGCAGACTTTATTTCCTTTGTCTTTCCCTCCACTTACTCACCACTATGCAAAATTACTGGCTTAAATTAGATCAAGACCTCACTTGTCTTGGTTGTTCCAACCCAGTTTTCTGAGTTACAACGATATTGTTTTGAGTTTACTTCCATTCATCACCCTTTATCAACAAATTGTGACATTTAAACTGATGGGCGTTGGGCTCTGCTCCTGTTGCAATCCAGGAGTGAATTCTGACGCCAACAATCTGAAATTTGAGTAAGTGATTTATGTCATAGTCCATTCTGAAAATGAAAAATCTAGGAACACATAAAATCAGGAGGAAAACTAACCTTCCCGAATTAGAGCATAAACGGAATCCTCATTCCATACTTAGCCAGGTTTTGGATCACGGGTTCTCGGGTTGGGGACCTGAAAAGCGGGTTTTTGTTGTTCCATGACCTTCAAATAGCACCGAGAGTTCTGTGATGTACAAATTGATAATGGGACCTGTGGACTATTTGAATTTCAAGGGGCTCGTGTCCCAAAACTTTAACATTCGGGAATTACTTTTCTTTACATAGGTTTTACACACGGTGGTGGACAAATGTACAAAAAATATAGTACCAATGTCTGTTACACAGGGTGGTGGACAGGAGGACCAAATAAATATCATTCCCGAATTAGTTTTCTTTAAAACAGGGGCTTGTGGATACAAGAAATTGGAATGTATCAAACTATAGGTTCCTAGAGAGCATAAATTGTACATAGCAAAAACGTAATTTTTTAAAGTAGATATTTACTTTTATACATACAAAATATGTACTTTTATAGAGCATGTGCGGAGCCCTCATTCTCTATAGTGTGATGGAGCCCAGATTACATACTTAGACAGTTTTTGGAGCGGGAGTTGTCGAGCTGGTGGGTTGAAAATTGGAAAAAAAATGAAACGTGTTACATATTCCTGGAAATTTAAAGAAACATATATATGTGTGAAATATGATATGTCGAATTTGAGTGAGTGATTTATGTCATACTTTATTTTCCAAAAGAAAAAAAGAGAATAGAAATAAAATAAACATAATGAATTCACATTCAGCATAGTTGAAGATAAAAAAATCCAGGAAGACATAAATATATAAGGAGACAAAAGAATAGTTTTATTTGGAATATATGAAAAAAATAATAGTTTGTTACATATCCCTGGAAATGTAAATGCGTTTTTCATATAGACTAGGATTGGGGCTCCTGCGGACCATAACAAAAATATGTACAAGAAATAGGAGTGTGGAAAGAAGTTGGACACACTAGAATGTAATACCTAAAAAGTAGAAATGGGAAGATCAGTTTTTTCCTTTAGATTTTTACTCATAAAAGGAATAACTTGATTGATAAAGAAAGAACTATCACTATACACTTACAGGGATGGTACGTATAAGTAATTTTTGTGTTTGGTTGGTGATGCCTTTCCCTGTTGGTTTTTGTGGGCAGCCCGCTTCAATAATTGGATTGATACACAGAGGATTTATGCATTTGCCTGTTGGATTTTGTGGCTGATCCACTTCAAGTTCTCTTCAATATAGCTTCTCAAGGGGGCGATGTTGATGTCATTGCGGATTCGAATGTTGAAAACTTCATTTTCTAATTCAGTTAGATCAATTGAAAGTTTGCACAGACCTTCATGAATGTCTCCATTCTGTAGCGAATACCCGACTAGCCAGTTGTCCACCTCTTCTTCATGATATTCAACAATTCTGTAAAAATTTTCTAAAGACAAGGCCTTCAAATTATCAACTTGTTGATCAAAATCTTGCTTGGTTAACGTCAACGAGTTGAGGATTAAGCTGGGGTCCTAGAAGCCATTTGTCTTTCCTACTAAGTCTATTTTGGTGAGCTTTGTGAAAATGTTTCTTTCTTTGATATTGCTTGCTCACATGATTGCACGATTAGGTATAGGTTCTTCACTTTCTGTTTCCAGCATGCTTCTAATTGAGTGAGCCTTTTTTTGGATGGGAGATCATGTTGTCTTCTTCTTGTCTCTGGCATGTTGTTGAAATGAAAGGCAAAAGGGATGACCGAGTGCACATAGAAAGTTTCTTCATTCTTTAAATCCGTCTGCAGAAGTAGGAGCAAGTTATGTGCCCTGCTCCCCAAGGAATCCATATTCTGTGATGTTTCCCAGGCCTTGGCAATCAGTTCTATTCTTTTGTTGATATTTTTCTCCACATATCCTCTACAAGATGCGAGGAAGATGGAGGACCCTTTTAGATTTGTTGCAGGGGCGCACGTAGTCGCAGGAATGGCTATTTCCAAGGAACTGCCAAGCAATGGCATAGGAAACAAAGATTCCTCTAATTCCTTAATATGGTTCTTTAGTCTGGCATTTCCGGCTTCAATGAATCCAACAAAATCATGAAGAGCATCTTCGTTTTCCCTATGAAGTTCATAGATTTTGGATGCGTGCATATTGGCAAGGTCAAGTTCTGAACGATGTTTTCTTTTCTTATTTTTTACATCTCTTTTTTCAATGATTAATTTTTTTGATTTGGTTTCAAAAACAACGCTCTGGAATACGAAGCATTCATCTTCGTTAAACATTTCGGTACCAACCATGTCCATTGAGAAGGCATGATGAATTGCGTGTGCGAGATGATCAAGATTGCAGAATATGCTTTCCATATTAGCATCAAGATCCATGTTTTGACGATAAATTTCGAGTTGCTCCGCCTCTCCTACAATTCTTTTTCCGTCCTTCTGCACGGGAAGCTCTTGAGGAAGATGTTCACTGTATCTCTACAAAACTGTTGTGGAGTTGCTGGCAGTAGTTTATCAAAAGGTTGGCTGGCTCCAGACGTTGCTTGAAATGAAGAAATGGAGGGGACAATATAACCCCCCGCAAACATTGCTTCAATGTGTGCGAATGGAAAATCTCCTCATTAATGACAAAATCTATGCGTGTTGTATGGTGACCTACTAGAAGTAAAGCATAGTTATTGCAAACTTAGAAGTGCGAGGGTGAGGGTTACGACAAAGAACATTTAAGGATTGGAGGTTTCGTGAACGAACCAAGCTGGCGGGGTGCGAATAACATTGCATGGTATTTGAAATTAAGACTGGGAAGCGATTGGAGGTTTCGTGAAGGAAGCAAGCTAGCGGCGTGTGAATGACATTCCATGGCATTTGAAATTAAAACTGGAAAGGGAGAAGAAAATGCTTCGCAAAAATTGCATTAATGGCAAAACTTCTCGAGTCTTGCGCGTATCAATGACAACTTAGACGGTAGTTGCACGATGACATGTTAGCATTAAATATTTAGAAAGAAGACACACATATATATATAAACAGTGTTTTTTATTATGCACATGTGTGAAGGTAACGACCACGAGGAAGAGCAAGCAAGGAAGGAATGACCAAGTATGAAAGTGCATGGTTCTGGATCACGGGTTCTCGGGCGGGCAGGTTCAAAAGAAGGCCTCTATTGTTCGGTGTTCTACAAGTAGCACACAAAGTTCTGCGATATACAAATTGAGAAGTGAACTTGCGGGCTGACCGAGATTTGATAGACCATCTACAATTTCTAGATCGCGGGTTCTCGAGTTGGCAGGGTCAAAAACGACGCTCTATTGTTTGGTGTCTTGCAAACATCTTATGATAATAAATTGAGAAGCGGATTTGCGAGGTGACCGGCTCATTATTCTACTCCAGGGATGGTGGGCTCCCACAAACGAGGAATACATATTTGCGGGTTGTACATTGGGATGATTTCCGCCATATAGAAATTGGGTTCTCGGGCTAGCGGGTTCAAAATTGCCTAAGCAAAGAAAAGGGCTCCATCTGAGTCCCACTGCACATTTCATAATTCATGTGCAACACCAAGTCTGTCATTACCAGATTAGTGTGTGTAGAAACGAGACAAAAGTAAATATGTGCCTTTATAAAGTATGGACATGAGATTTTATAGATCGTGTACCGATATCGCATTCCATACTTGCGGGTTCTCGGACGGGAGGGGTCAAAAAATAGGCCTCTATTGTTTCGTGTTTTACAAATAGCACATACAGTTCTGCGATATACAAATTGACAAGCGGACTTGCCGGGTGGCTGATAATTTATAGAGCATGTACAGTTTGTGCATCGCGCATTGTCGGGTTGGCGGGGTTAGAAACGAGCCTCTATTTTTCAGTGCCCTACAAATTGCTTATGATGCACATATCCCTTATTCCATACTTAGCCACTTATTTGGATCACGCACTTGCGAGTTTCACACTGTGCCTCTAATGTTCAGTGTCCTGCAAATGGCAATTATAGTTGGGCGATATACATATTGAGAAATGGACTTGCAGGCTGGCTATCTCAACATTGCAGTTCTGGTGGATGGTGGACGTGCAGCGTAGCGGATTCTCGGCGCAAGAAAAAGAAAAAAGAAAAAAAGAAAAAAAACATACCTGCAAACAAGTTTGACAAATTCAGAGAAAGTAAAAGAAAAATTGTTTACTATGGAACATAGGCAGAAAAAGAATGCACCTTTGCATTGATTCGTGTACATCTCTGGGTAGGAGTTCTTGCTCATTCTAGTTTTCCTTTATGTTTCTATCAACAATAGTACAAACAAAAGGGATATGAACATAAGCTCAGATGTTA
>JASDQU010507157.1:82021-93691 GCA_032191745.1 Picea mariana
TGAGAAATAAGAAAGAATGTTATAAGAATGTTCTTTTAAGATTAAGAGAATATGAGGGTGGACGGAATAATAGAGAAAACATATTATGTTTGGGGGTTTCTCTATTATTCCCTCCACCCCACCCTCACCTTCATATATATGAGGGTAATTATGTTTTCTCTATTATTCTAGCACTTTCAACAAAAGAATAATGGGGTGGAAAGCCTATTTCAATTTTGAGAATATAGATATGAAATTTGGGGTTGATGCATTTCTAAATAAAGTTTGGGGAAAAAAGATTTATAATTTATAATATCAATTCTAAGAATAATATCCCTATTCCATTTCCCTTTTAAAGTTTTGGATTTTCCACATTGAGCTAAAAGCTATAATTAAGTATTTAATGTACAATCATAACTTAATGAAAATGAAAGATAATACACTTTCTTGTATTGCATTTAATTCTAATAAATATCACTTGAGAATTAAGAGAGAATGTTATAAGAATGTTCTTTTAAGATTAAGAGAATATGAGGGTGAGGGTGGAGGGAATAATAGAGAAAACATATTATGTTTGGAGGTTTCTCTATTATTCCCTCCACCCCCACACCCACCCTCACCCTCACCCTCACATATGAGGGTAATTATGTTTTCTCTATTATTCCTGCACCCCCACCCTCACCCTCATTTATGAGGGTAATTATGTTTTCTCTATTATTCCCCCGCCCTCACCCTTATATTAATGTTTTCTCTATTATTCTCCCCACCCTCACCCTCATATATGAGGGTGGGGGGAATAATAGAGAAAACACAATTACCCGCATATATGAGGGTGGGAGTATGGAGAATAATAGAGAAACCCTCACCCTCATATATGATGGTGGGGATACTGTAAATAATATGTTTTCTCTATTATTCTCCCCACCCCAACACCCGCATATATGAGGGTGAGCATATATGAGGGTGAGTATGGGGTTGGGGAAAAAATATGTTTTCTCTATTATTCCCCCACTTCCCCCCACCCAGACACGGGGACATTGCAAAATCTTGATTAAACAAATTGCACTCTTACTACTAGAATTATTGATCCAGATTTTATGAGCAGAACGAAATGAATACAGATTATTAACAGGTGCTTAACACAAAATAACAGAGATACAATAAAATTGGTTTTCTATTCAATAAGGAAATAACTTGAAACTGTAAAATGCAGCGGAAACAAGCTTGTTGGAATGGTGGTGGCTTATCTCTGAGAAGAGATGTGATGGCTACGCTCATTCACAAAAAGATGATTACAATGAGGCTATGAAGGCCTTTTTACAATAAACAGGAATGCCCAAAACCCTAGACATCAAAAAACCTAACTCTAGGAGATGAAACGCCAAAATTCATGTGGGCCCCATCTAGGTAAGTTAATACATCAACTTAACAGGGTTGTAACGTTTGCATACGATCTTCGTTTTAGGCGTATGATAGCCCGATGGAAAGGTATCGTAAAGGAGATTCATTTTGGGGGCTCAATAATGCCTTCATCTATCATTAAGAAGATCAATCCCGAAAAACCTTCATTTAGGCCCTCAAAATGGCCCCATAAGTTAAAACTGCAAAAAATAGTAAATTGCTAAAATTGCCAAAAAATTGTTTTGAGCCAGTTGGAAAAGGTGGGTGGCCACCAATATCCACATAGATAAATCCTCCCTCCTTAGGAATCAATGGTCTCCATTGCGTTGAGTTCCCCCAGCAGATGAGGAAACTTCTGCTCAATTTGGCCCCGGGTGAGCCACTTGCCTTGGTGTAGGAGTTGCCCTGCTTTGATGACTCGATAAAGCTAGATCCTTTTTTGTCGAGTGCCGTTGATCTGTGTGTCCAAAATCTGATTGCTGGATGTTTTTTGTATGCAATCAGGGTTGAGCTCTGTTGGTGTCAGTTGTTCTGCTACGTCTGAGGTGTCCAATAATGGTGGGAAATAAGGGCGAAGGAGATTCACATTGAACACTAGGTGTAGGCCAAGGAAAGGAAGAATGTTGAGCTCAAAATCATTATCCCCCACGGCCTTGGTGATGGTGTACAACCATGGAGTGGGCAAAGCTTTTGATGGGGTCCTGTAAAGCATTCTTTTTGCAAGTGCAACATCTATGGGACCCAATGGTTGGAATCCCAACCCCACCTGAAAGGGGCTTGTTATCGGATAAATCGGTAAATGCGGACATAAACTAATCTCTCTAGATCCACCTAGATCTAGAACAAAACATGATAGTACATGGCACTTTCCCTAGGATCTAATCATCGAATTTACTACTAAACAAAAGATGAGAGACATACCTTTATATGTTGCTTCCTTATGTCTTTGTTGTTCTTATTTCACTCCAGTGCTCTTGTGATATTGATCCTGCAGTGAGACACAAACCAACCAAAGTGAAAGAAGTAAAGTATATTCAATGACAACCTATGCATATGATCAAGGAATTATGAAATAAAATAAAGATAATTATGTGGGAAAGAAGCATGCCACTGTATTATATTAAACAATAGGAAGAGAGATTACAACCGGATGCCTTGATGTTGTAAGGTTCCTTCCAATAGTTCCTTACTTCCCACAAACTTCTTGCTCCAAGGATTCTGAGACCATGGATCTGATAGCTACTCACAATCTATCTTGACAAAGAAAAGCTCAAAGCCAATCTAACCAAGCTAACAATCTCAAGCCAAATTCAACTCAATCAAGCTAACTTTCTCCATGAGAGCTCCTCTCCTTTTATAAGATGAAGAGGATAAGGTGAGGAGGTTAGGTTGATCCCACTAAATCATGAAAGTGAGTAAGATCAAAACCATTCAGAGGCCACCTCACCATAGAAGCTTCTCCTTCTAGAAGCATCGAGAAAATGCTCACTTTTTCCCACGTATGGAGGCTGCCGCACCCTACCTATAGTGCAGCCTGCGGAAACTCCAAACCCTAGCTATAGAGAAAGGTGCATAAATCAGGCATTTCCAAACCCTACATATATAGTATCCTACATAAATACTCCAAAATAGGGTTTTTACAAAAGAAAACACAACTTCTTCTTTCAAGGAAAGTTCTTCTCCCTTCTTTCTTCAAGAATTCAGGACACTAACCCCTCTGAAGGAAACATATAGGTTTACATCATTAACGGACATAGTGGTGACAAAAATAATGTGTAATAGAGAGCCCCCTAAAGTATGAAGTTAGAATAGAGTGATAGCTGATATACTTTGTTAAGTCTATGTAGGGAAAAAGGAATAGTCGGTTGGAAACCTACCAACACACATGGAAATACAGTACAATAATATATCATCACTGAGGTAGGCATTCCCATACTCAGAATACAAATGACTCAAAGCATAAATGCCGACATGCAAAGATCCATGTCAAGTAAGACAGGTCATGGCCACCAAACATACACCGTGGATCCATGCCATTATAACTTAAATCTGAACATCGCCACCAAAAATACACTATGGATCTATGTGTTAAAGACTCAAATTTGAATATAGCCACGAGACATACAATGTGGATCTATGCAACAGTACAAACTAAATATACTCCAACGCAACCTGAATCTATTAGAAAATATTTAGGGTCTTCATCTCCACTACTCTATAGTACAAATACAACCATGCAAATACATGTATTGAAGTTGAACATGGTAGAAACCACTTGATTACAGGTAATTAATGAATACCGTTAACAAGTGCGAGGGAAATCACCATTAATGTCAATGACTCCCAAGGTACTCTAGTACAATCCAACGAATGTGAATTAATGAGTTGAAGTCGAACACTCAGTGGAATCTCCCGATCAGGGGTAAATAATGAAAACCCATTGTCAAAAGAAAGGAAACCTGCCATTAAGGCATGCAAGTTCCAAGGTACCAATTAGTTTCTAAGTCTAATTCCTGGATAATGAGTTGAATTCGACAAGAAAAGACTCGTCACAGGAGGGCCTTAATGTATCCCCCATCAATGACACGAAATGGGAAACAAAATTTGAAGTAGATAGGAGTAACCAATAACTCAGGACTGACTCAGGGATGGTCGATGCAATAGAAGGCTTAAGGACTACAGAAATGGATGATGCAATAGAAGGATTTCTGGGTTGAACTTATTTTTTGAACATATTGACGACACGACAACTGTCTTGTAAAAACTGACTCAACAACAGGGATCACATACCAATTTGTAATCTTATAAAGGAGTATGATCAAGAGACAAGCGTATTTTCCAACCTAGATGCAAGGCGAGTGAAAGGGTGTCATATTCAAAAGAGACTCTTCCATAGAATACAGGTTTAGACACATCTATTTCCCAATTTCCCCCCCCACCATTAGTGGCAAGTACCTCTTTATTTGTATGCAAGCTTGAGGAGGATAACACATGCTTGTAATGTAAGCTCATCCTTTGGATGAGTCCCTCGGAGTATGTTTAAAGAAACCTAGGAAGGAGTGGTTCAGTCCCATATGGGCCTTTCGATGTTTGTTTAAAGAGTCGAAAGAAAGAAAACTCAGGGGTTTTTCATGTTTACAGAGTCTGAAAAACACTTAAAGAGAACTCTCTCAGTTCATTTTTCGTAAAGTAGTCTGATGAGACCGAAAAAGAGATAAATTATCGCTCAACAAAGATTTTCTTCAAAGACTTTAATGAGCATGAAAAGAACAAGTTCACTCAACAATATTTTCATGTTTAGAGAGTCTGAAAAGAGCTAAAAGGTGACTCTAGGTGGTTCATTTTTCGTGTAACCTTTACGAGTCCGAGAAAGTGATAAAAGTATACTCAGTTACATTCTCACGTATTTACGAGCACGAGAAAGAATAAAGACTAAGCTCGGTAATGTATTCTCATGTATTTACGAGCATGAGAAAGAAAAAAGACTAATCTCAGGATTGTTTTCATTTTTAAGCTTTAAAACAAAACAAAACTATGCTTGGGATAGATTTTATTTTTACAAAAGCTTAAAACTAGCCGAAACTATGCTTGGACCTGGTTTCATTTTTACACAAGATTGCACCAAAGGAAACTATGCTTGAGGTAGGTGGTTTCATTTTTACAAAATCTTGAACCATAGAAAATTATGTTTGCGACTTCCCAAGGCATGGTTGGTACTTATCCCCCAGCTTAAGAATCTAGTGGCTCAACTTTAGCATGAAGTCCAGAGGCTGGAAGCATTGCCCCCCAAGATTCATTTCATCCAACTGCAAATACGAATGAAAGGAAGCTTCAAATACTAGATGAAGGACTTGACTCAAACAGAGAGGGGGAAAATATTTCATTTTTTAATGAGCTTGACACAGGAGAAGAACTATGCTCAAGAATCCAGGGTCAATCCCCATATCGTTGTTTCATTTTTTAACGAGCTTGAAATCAGAAACATTAACTATGCTCGTAACCTCTGTTTCATTTTTTAAAGAGGTTTCCACAGAGACGCAAAAACTATCCTCGTAACTGGTTTCATTTTTTAACGAGCTTGAAATCAGAAAACCATGCTCAAAGGACAAAACTTGGTCATGGCTTCCAAGAGATCTTCATTTGACGAAAGGAACACATGTCGAGAGTCGCTAGAGGGGTAAATATTTCAGGCTCCAATAGCCCTACCGAAGAGGTCACCATGTCAACTACTGGATCCAAGTCATTTTCATCGGTAGTGGAAGGCATGGGAGACAACGCCACATAATTTACATGTGGAAGGGGTGATACCGAATGCATATATAGACCATTTAGGGAAGTCATGGAGTTGACTGTCAAGTCAGATCCAACAAATGAAAGTTGATCAATGGTCACCATTCTTCCATCATGTGGGAAATATATCACACGAAAAAGAGTGGACACAATAGCTTTCATGGAATATACATAATCTTGCCCAAGGAGTAAATCAAAATCCAAGGGTTCTTGGACTACCATGACATCAATAAAGACATTTTTCCCTCCCAAAGTTACGGGAAATTGGGGAAGGATCCCTAAAGGGTGACTACTTCTTCTATTGAAAGAAAATAGAGTTTGGGTAACCAACACAAGTTGAGGATAACCCAAATCTTGCCAAGCAAGAGAGAACAAAATACTAACGGACGAACCTTCATCTATCAGCGTCTGAAGAACGTCCCGACCACAAACCTGTACTGTAATCTTGAAAGGAATGTGAGAGGGAAGACGAGGGCTAGTTAGAACACCCCAATTAAAAATGATGGAATCACTACTTGGAGGGGTTTCTATAGGAGAAGGAGGAATACCCCCCAGCACGGCAGATTCTGTATCAACAAGAAAAACGTGAGCAGTATCAGGTTTACTCTCTAGCGGGAGAGTAGGATCGACCGATAACGACGTCAAATCAACCACTTGGGTTTCATTCTCCAAGGGGAGAATGGGGTCGACAAGTGGAGACAAATCGACCTCTTTGGTTTCACTCTCTAACGGGAGAGTAGGTTCGACCAAGGAGGAAATCAGATCGACTACTTGGTTTTCACTCTCGGGGGAGAGTGGGATTGATCGAGGATGGGAGCAGATCAACCATTTGGTCAACTAGTTCAACTAAGGATGTGACCAGATTGACTACCTGATCAACCGGTCTAACCGACGAGGGAACCCGATTGATCATTCTATCAACTACAGGTGGGTTGAGAGAAAGCTTGCGATAAGAAGCTGGAAATTGAGGTGGTGAAAAAGTCATGTCTTCCAGTAATTTTGAGGCTTCGTCCATACGAGGGAAAAGGTGAGTTTGATGACTCCCTCCACATAACCTACAAGGAAACTTGACTCTACTTTTCTTCTTCTCAAAGGTATTTTGACTAGTTGACGGGAGGTCACCAACATGTAGTTCAGAGGAAGACAACATGGGTTGGTGAGGGTGTATAGACCATACTTCTATAACCTTGGATAGATCAGGGAAATCCTTAAGAAGATGGCTACCCTTACAAAGACTGCAAGGGTACCTGGGTTTACGGGTTGTTTGGGTGATCTTGACATCATCAACACTCCCATCACGATCAACAGTAACTGGTTTCTTTTCAACACATCCAGCAGTGGTTGGAATTTTAGATCCTTGTTTATTTTTCTTCTTCTTATTCTTCATTTTCTTCTTCTTCTTATCCACCAAGTTACTAGCTTCAGAGCTTTCACTTGACAAACAAGATGAAATGGAAGAAGACCTTAAAAGTGGAGAAGATGAAGAAGATCTTACTAGTGAAGAAGGCGAAGGATCAACATGAGGTTGATGTTATTTGGGGGAAGTGCTTACAACATAAGCACTAGTTTCATTCAGGATTACCTGAGTAGAAAAAAACCATACTGATAATCCAATTGTGAGACTTGGAAGGCTCAAAGTAGCGATGTCAGGAGGACCAATGTTTCTGTAATAAGGAAAAGAAAAATTTTCCCCTGGAACAGGGGTTCCTTCATTGGTCGTTCAGGGAACGAACACCATTAAATAAATATCCAACCTAGATTCTGCTAGGGAGAACAAACAACACACACTAAAAATCTAGTAAGCAAGCAACCAACAAAACCTTATCAAAATGAGCACACTAGTTGGTGATGAAATCCAACGTCGCAAGGACAATGTAAGAAGGGGTTGAGATAGAGCAGGTGGAAAAGTTACGTTGATGACCTGCTTAACGGACTTACACCTTGGTGCAAGCTCCCATACATAATCATGGGTATAACCTCCAAGGAGCCCGAGGGAGATTGGCCAAAGTCAATTCCAGGTACCGTGAAGACTTTCCCCTTCACAGTCACCTCGTGTAAATACCCTAAATAGATAGGCCACTAAGGTTACCAATAACTACAATGATGCCTGGAGAAACAATCGACAGTCTGATCCATGCACAAGGGCAGGGTATCTAGCCCGAAATCAACTTGAAAGGCTTCCACTCATCATTGTGGGTATACCTTTCAAGCGACCCCCATAATACATGCAATCTCTACACCAAGACCAACAAAGCCGGGTAAGTAACTCTGTGAATCTCAATGCGACCTCGTGATTGAACCTTGTGTTAGAAGGGATTCCCAGGACAAAATGTAATAAGTGGATTTCACCGCTCCCTAACTCAAGATTCTATGTTTGTTTGCATCTTTGGTAAGTTATCTTTCACACCTATTCCAAAGCACTACAACTAATCTAATATAGGTTTGCTACCAAAAAATATAAAAATGTCTAATCAATTTTTATAAGCGCTTTATTTTATGGTTGTTGTTACTCAAGCGGAAAATGGTGTAGACAATATGGTGTTTTGACTGACTCGAAAGTTATGCAAAGAGATGAAGATGCAATCTTTTCATTTCGATGAAAGCTATGTTACGAGAAGGAGAAAACATTTATCATTGCTAGATGCACAATGTCCCAAAATTTATTAAACTCATCAATATCAAGATTCTCAGGAAATGAGCAAAAGAGATTGTTCACCAATACATGATTCGTGCCCCCCAGCCATGAGGGAGAAATTTTTTCAGAGTTTAAGACCAAAAAATGCCAAGAATCATGCAATTTCGCTACTTCAAATGCAAGGAAGCCCCCAATATAATATGAAGCAAGAAATTAAAACTTTTTTGTTTTAAAGAGACACTAAAAGCAATAGATAACTTCTTCAAAACAAAAGCAACCCAAACAAAGTTTATCTTTTAACATGAACTATTCAATAAAAGAAAAAGAAAGTCTTTCATTAAACAATTCTAAATAAAAACAAATTCTTTGTAACTGAAAGACAATCAAATCAAGATATCAAATCTTTCAAAAGCCAACAAAGAAAAAATAAGGCAAAGATGGTTGAAAGCATATTCAAATTTTGTCAACCAGACTGTAAATAGATCATAATCAAACCCAAAAATTCACCCCAAAAACCAAATCCAAGGTCTAGGTAAGGAAAAAAACATCAAAAATCAAAATTTTCACAATTTCTGCAGGCTGTAGACTAACACAGTGCGGAAATCCTTGATTTTCGCAGGCCAGATATGGGTAGGGTGTAGAGTTTATGCATAGGTCTAAATAGGTAGGGTGCGGAAATCATAAGTTGTCGCACTGTCCCTCAAAGCAGGGTGCAGAAATCAAACAAAAATGGAAAAAAAAAATTAAGAAGGTTTTCCAGTGAAGTTTAACAGTTAGAGAGTCAAGTTGGATCTCCCAGTGACTCAGAAAACATAAACCAAGAAATCAAAGCAAGAAAACAAGACAAACTAGGAAAACAATTCATTCCCCAGTGGAGTTGCCAATTTTGTTAGCGGATAAATCGGTAAATGCGGACATAAACTAATCTCCCTAGATCCACCTAGATCTAGAACAAAACATGACAGGACATGGTGCTTTCCCTATGCCTTAATCATCGAATTTACTACTAAACAAAAGACGAGAGACATACCTTTAAATGTCGCTTCCTTATGTCTTTGTTGTTCTTGTTTCTCTTCGGTGCTCTTGTGATATTGATCCTGCAGTGAGACACAAACCAACCAAAGTGAAAGAAGTAAAGTATATTCAATGACAACATATGCATATGATCAAGGAATTATGCAATAAAATAAAGATAATTCTATGGGAAAGAAGCATGCCACTGTATTATATTAAACAACAGGAAGAGAGATTACAACCAGATGCCTTGATGTCGTAAGGTTCCTTCCAATAGTTCTTTGTTTCCCACGCACTTCTTGCTCCAAGGATTCTGAGACCATGGATCTGATAGCTACTCACAATCTATCTTGACAAAGAAAATCTCAAAGCTAATCTAACCAAGCTAACAATCTCAAGCCAAATTCAACTCAATCAAGATAACTTTCTCCATGAGAGCTCCTCTCCTTTTATAAGATGAAGAGGATAAGGTGAGGAGGTTAGGATGATCCCACTAAATCATGAAAGCAAGTAAGATCCAAACCATTCGGAGGCCACCTCACCATAGAATCTTCTCCTTCTAGAAGCATCGAGAAAATGCTCGTTCTTTCCCACGTACGGAGGTCGCTGCACCCTAGCTATAGTGCAGCCTGCGGAAACTCTACACCCTAGCTATAGAGCAAGGTGCAAAAATCAGGCATTTCCACACCCTACATATATAGCAGCCTACGAAAATCCTCCAAAATAGGGTTTTTACAAAGGAAAACACAACTTCTTCTCTCAAGGAAAGTTCTTCTCCCTTCTTTCTTCAGGAATTCAGGCCACTGGTCCCTCTGAAGGAAATAGATAGGTTTACATCATTAACGGTCATAGTGGTGACGAAAATAATGTGTAACAGGGTTGTGGCTGGTTGAGATATAAAGGGATCGATTTTAGCTATGTTGGACATAGGGAAGGCTCTCATCCCATGTGCGAGGGTGCTTTGAACTATACATGTGAAGGATATGCACAATCATTCGATTTACGAAATCGGTTTGGCCATCTTTCTGGGGGTGGAAGGTCATGGATTTGGTGAGCTTGGTGTCCAGCAGTGACCAGAGGNTCCCGATCTTAGACAATGGTTTGTGGGATTCCAAAATGTACCTAGACTCATTCAAAGAAGAGCTTGGCAATGGCCTCTGTTGTGATGTTCTTCTTGCAGGCAACCATAATCGCTACCTTAGAAAAGCGATCAAAAACCATGAAAACACAGTCATTTCCTCGCTTGGTGGATGGGAGGCCCGATATGTAGTCCATTGAGATGGATTCCCATGGCCTGTCAGGAGTAGGAAGAGGGGTGTATAGGCCTTGTTTCTTAGTGGCCGGTTTGGAAATAACGTAGGCAGTGCAAGACCTGATATACTTACTGACCTCCTATCGAAGTTTCGATCAGTACAAATGCTTATGTAGCATCGCCACTATCTTTCGACGCCAAAGTGTCCTACCACCCGACTGTAGTGGGCTTCCCAGATCAACTTCACTAGCTTGCTTGGTGAAACACAAATATGGCCCAGACGACACAACAACCCATCCTGAAGATGTAAATTATCGACAACTGTGTTTGAACCCAACATTTGGTAGGTGGTGGAGAAGTTCGGGTCTGTCTCATAGATTTAGGGACATCCAGAGGTCTCATGGCCGCAGGACTCTAGCACCGTGGTGAGTGCCGCGACTAGCGGTCTGCTGAGGAAATCAGCGACACGATTGGTTCTTCATGTTTTATACTTGATGTTGAGGTGGAATTGCTACAAGTATGTGGACCACTTTTGATGGTGATCATTATGCAATTTTCCTCGTGTCTTCATGAACTGCAGTGGCTTATGATTAGTGTGAATGATTGTCTCCTTCCCAAGAATGTAATGTCTCCACTGGCGGCAGGCTTGCACAATGGTGTACATTTCTTTGTTGTAAGTAGGGTACTTATGGACAACATCTAATAGTGTCTCACTGTGATAGGCTATGGGGTGGCCATGCTGAGTGGGAACGATGCCCACCGCATAGTCTAAAGCATATGTCTCGATCTCAAAGGGTTGTTGCAGGTCTGGTAGAGAAAGTACTAGAGTTGAGCACAAGCGCTACTTCAAATCGTCGAACGTTTGTTGTTGGGGCCGGCCCCATGCAAATTTTTCCTTAGCACCACCCCTGGTTATTTGGCGGAGGGCCCATGCAATATCGGAGAATCCCAACATGAACCTGTGGTAGGAATTGGCAAGCCCCAAGAAGCTTCAAAGCTCAGTGAGTGTGGTTGGGGCTGGTCAGTCACAGATGACTTGGATCTTGGTTGGATCCACATATACGCCATGCTGATCAATTATGTAGCCCAGGTAATGGAC
>JASDQU010507158.1:629-21482 GCA_032191745.1 Picea mariana
CAATTGACTCCATTAACCCAAGGCACTAGTCTAGAAATATCTCTTGAGCTTGTTTATGCTTAAACTCTCTTTCAAACTTCCAAATTTGAAACCCTAAACTAACCTAGCGTCTAACCCTAGCAATTTGAACTAACCCTAATGAGATGACGTCTTGCTGATTTCAAAATTGTGTTTGGATAAAAAAGTGCGGCTTAGTCATCTTGTCATAGCCATAGAGGTTTCATAATTTTCATTGGTTGAATTGGCTAAAACGTCCACTTCTTGGCTAGCTAACCCTAAACTGCAACAAAAATTATATAGGTGACGTCACACCTTTTAGATCTTTTGTTTGGCATACAACGTTGTGACATTTGCCATCTATTTTGATAGACTTTGAGTCATTAATTACACTTGTAAGCTTATTAAAGCAAACATTTCACTCTTTGTCTTCATTTTGACCTATTGATTAATGCTTGACGTCACATCCATAGCAGCAATAATATAGGTGACGCATCAACATTATTTATTGTGAGCAAATTTGATATTTGGGCATTGTGATATAATACAAGTTTTGATCTTATACATTGAATGCTCTTATCTCTCATGCATTTATTGAAGAAGTGATATTAGTCATTTGTCTTTGTTTAGCAATCATTGACTTCGTCAATAATAGCATTTGATCATTGCTCATGTGTATATTTGAAGATAGTCATTAATATTGTGAAATACTAACCCACTGCAAGCACATTTTCTAGTTTTATTTGTCTTGTCTCGCAAACAGGTGCCATCCAGTGGAACATAATATCTTCTCTGACTATCTCTTTTGGCAATAATCTGTGAGGGGGAACTTCTTACTTTGATCTATTATACCTTTAGCCCTTCATTAAACCAGATTGCTTAGGGACGTCTCCCTTGGACTAGCCATCCTAAATAGAAAGAGCTCCCCATCGAGGTGACAGTGGGTGGGGAAGCTCCTGTTACGCCGATTTTAAGCCTTGACTCAAGCTGCCTAAACCCTTCCTACAAACCGTGCAATAACAGGAACCACAAGACAGGTGAAGAGACCAAAGCCATTCTCCAGTTACACGGCTTTGATGTGCAATCTACTTGATGAAGAACCCACATGGTTTGAAGAGGCCATCCAGAAAAAGGAATGGGCAGATGCCATGACAGAGGAATACCAATCCATAATAAAGAATGATGTATGGAAAATTGTTCCTAGACCAAAAAGTAAGGATGTGGTATCATCAAAATGGATCTTCAAGATAAAACATGTTGTTGATGGAAGTATTGAGAAATATAAAGCAAGATTTGTTGCTCGTGGCTTTTCCCAGAAGGAAGGAATCGACTATGAAGAGACATTCGCTCATGTGACCAAATACACTTCGATCAGAACCATTATAGCTCTTGCTGCCAAGATGAAATGGAAGCTGCACCAGATGATGATATTACTTGCTTCTGACCTAGTTGTTAGACGTAAAGCAAGATGTGACTGACACTGAGCTACCAGCTTAACCGCTGTGACACTGAGCTAGTGTAGTACTGTGATGTGCCAGCCTAGTGTTGTGATGAGGTATCATTTTTACTGATACATATTTGATGCAGATGATGATAGCATTCTTTCGAGAATGATGATGATGCTGATGAAGAAAACTTCCGATGACTCGTAAATGTACTAGACAATGTTTCAAGATGATATTGACGATACTGTCCTCCAGATGCCACTGATGATGCAGACCTCTCTCACCTGATGTTGATGAAGAATACCCTTCTTGTTAAGGGGGAGTGTTGAAATAATGTAACTGCGAAGAGCATTCTTATTATTATTGGATTAAATCCCCATTGTGGATTAATCATGTCATTATTATTATTATTGTTATTGGATTAATCCCCATTGTGAATTAATCATGTCGGTAATTGTATAAGGACCAAATCCCCTTTTGCGGATTGGTCATCGGACAATTACAAAGGGCAGAATAAGAAGTCGGCCCCAACAATTATTGTGGAAGACCCAAAATTAATTAAAGGTGGGTTTACCCACCCAGAGTGAGAGGTCGGCCCTACCAGTTGTGACCTTTCACACATGCCAGTCTTGTATAAATAAGAGGCTAGTGCCTCACTTCAAACACACAACTCACTTGCTCATTCTCTTATGAGGCAAGTTGCAATTACCAATTGGAGAGAGGGAGAAGAGTGGTGCATCTCTTGGGGAGGACTTTCTGTATTGGTTTGAGTTATCTCTTGAACATTGTATAAGCTATTTATGATAAGGAGGTTTTTGCCGGGTTTTCTTCCCCTAGAGGGTTTCCCAGGATAAATGTTGTATTTCTCAGTGATCTTGTTCTTATTATGCTCTTATCTATTGAAATGCAAAGAACTATAATAATGGCATAAACATTAATAGGGATAATAATAGAATTGTCGAGCACCTAAGCCAACATCATTGTGCAAGGGTTCCTCAATGGTGTACCACAACACTAAAGTAATACTTTGCACCCCCTGTTACACCTCAAATTCATCTTAGTGAACCCTACTTTTTTTCAGCAAATGTGGACCATCGTACGAGTAGATTATGGGCCTTATTGTATTGGAATGAGCTAAAAGTGTGGTTGTATTTGCACTCATCTATTTTATTGGACCATGCTTAGATGTTCTATGTATTGGTAAGGGGCTTATGTGGTATTTCTAGGCCCCATGTGGTTGGTCATGGCTCGTCCTTTTAGTCCCCATCTCAAGATTGGATTTTTCTTTTATGGTTATGGTCAACTTCCCCTTGGTGTTGGTAACTCTCACCATGTCGATCATTTATGATATGGGTTAGGTATGAACGATATTGGGGTGGATCTACTAGGACACATGATATAGGGGAGTTGCATGGTCTCTTACCCCTTTGTTATGATGTAAAAGTGTTTCTATTTGTAAAGGTTGTCACACCTATGTATAGCACACTTATTGTATTCCTAAGCATGGATCCCTCTCTTATGTATTCATCATGCTTTGTCCATCTAATATAATAGATGATTATGCATATGTTCACTCAATTTCACGTTTCCTGAGGAAATGTCACAGTTCTCGAGGTAGTAAACATATTCCAAGGCATTGGTCACATCCTTCGAGGCACATTTGAGCTACTTTTGTACACAAGGACATCCCCTACACATGCCACATTGGAGATCCTAGAACGTTGCTCTTCTTTCACCACTTTTGGAGGTGTTTTCCACTTGATTTGAGGACCGACCCACATGTGTGGGGTTTATGGTAGCTATGTTGATGTTTTGGGACATGATTTGACTTGGAGATTGATTTTCCTTGCCTTGTGGAGAACCTTTGCTTAATTCGAGGGATTGATCTTTCCTTGGAGACAACTCTTGATGATTCCTTGAGCACATTATGAGGAGGCAGTCCACTTTAAAGGTCATTCTCCATGTTTTCATGAATTCATTCCATTTGGAGGAGAGGAACGTTGGAGCCTTGCTTTCTTGGGAGGCTACCCCACCTTGTTTTGAGGCCTCCATGCCACTCTTTTGATGGAACGTTATCCTTGGAGAGCAAATTGGCCCCATGTTTTGTGGGATGTTCCTCTTGCATGAGGGTTTTATGCACATGTGACATCATTTGATTTTGTATTGATTTAGTCTCCTTTGTGTGGATAAAAATTCCACTTTCTTATTCTTCTAGGCCAAATTTAAGGAAAAATAATTAATAATGAATGGGAAGGATGTAGAAGCCTTCTCTAGAAATACATGTCCTCCTCTCATTCCAAATCTATGTGAATTGTTGGAGATCATTTTTACAAGCCTTTTAATAGAAGATCTTTCTTGGAGTTCTCTCTTTCTTGGTTCTTCAAAGATGTTATTGTGAATGTTCAAGTCTACTACAAAGCTAGAAAGATCGGTCCATTTGAGGAGTTACTTAACTACTCGGAGAGGAGATGTTATAGGGTTTGTTCCTTCTTCTCTTGTTCACTTCTGTAAGTACTTAATCCTTTGTTTTGTTTTTCCTCTTCGTTCCTTGGAAAGGGTTTTAAGCATTGTATTCAAGTTATAGTTGATCTTGTTGGTGAAGGTTATCCCTCAGGGAAACCTTTCTTGCAGGGCCTTGGTTTTCATGACTTGTCTTAATTAGACAAGAGACTATTTTTCCTTAAGGTTCTAGTCTCTGATTCTAATCCATAAGCCTTGGATAACCAATTATTAGAGGGGCATACTTCTTGACCCATAAATCACTAAGTGAAGACAAGGAACTAAGTCTAACTCCCAACAACAAACCACCATAATTATAAAATCAAAAATATTTTCTCTTGCTTTATAAATATAAAAATTGAAAAAAATATAAAAGATAAAAATACAAAAATATTCATTTATTGTGTAGTGGATGATCAATGTTATATCGTTCTTTCTAGACATCTTTTGTAAGGGTTTATGCTTCATTGTTAATCTATAACCATGAGAAGGAAAATTGCCCCTCCCTCATTGTGCTTAAATGATTGTTCTAACATTTTGTGGGCTGATTTAAGGAATTCTTCAAATCTGTAATTTTAATTTGCTGCATTAGAAATCAGATTTGGTGGAACCCTAAAGTCTAGGGTTTGGTGCTTTAAAGGTGTACTCTAACCCTCTCCTAGTCTATACTTCATTTTTAGATTTTTTTTCAAGCATATCTAACATATCTAGTGCTGAAATTGATCTTCTTGTTGCTAATTGTATTTATGATTTATTGGGAGATTCTCTTGGTGAAACCTTAAGGGGAATCACCATCCATTCTTACAAGTTTATGCAAAGTTCATGATTACATATTGATTAAACTTGTAATGTGTTAGTGCTAGTCTGTATTTAATGCAGAAGTTATCTCATATTTCAGACTAAGCACATAATAATTGTTGAAATATTGTAACTTAGAAGAAAATTCTACCTGAGAGAGAGTTGAATAATACTATTATATTATATTTAATTAGGCCTTATTGTGCCTTAGTAAAAGTTGGCCCTATTGTGCCTTGACAGTTAAATGTAAATTAAGAGGGTAAAGTGATAGGTCAGCCCAGACCTAATTATAGGCTGGCCAGACCACTATTTATAAGAGAGGCCAACACTTCATTTGGACACACACACACCATCCAGCTCTATAGTGTGCAAGTCTTGGAGGAGAAACTGTTGCAACTGGGGGTGACGTCAAGGAGGGTTTTGGTCTATCTCTTGGTATTTCTTGGTTAAGTGTTGCGCTACTCTTCCTAGTGAAGGAGTACATGAGGATCTTTTGTTCGGTCTTTGGTCTAACTATATTGAGGAAGTTGTTGCTGGGTTTTCTCCCCCATGAGGGTTTCCCAAAATAATTTGTGTCTCTATTGTTTATGTGATTGTCTCTCTTTCAATGATCTTATTTATGCAGCTAATGTGCTAAATGATTGTAATAATAAAGAAGAAGCGTAATTGCTAGCTGTATAAGTAAAAACTTCAACATGGTATCAGAGCAGGCTTGAAAGAGACCAACTCACAATCCATTTTTCAGTATTGCAATTGTTGTTGAATTAGGGTTTCTGCATTAAGCCTAAAGTGTGACATTTTCCTTGTATAAGGAGGACGTTGGGGTAAGTAAAAACATCTAGGAGCTAGGCCTAGGAGGGCACATCTAGTCCTTGGATCAAAATTTCGAAATTTGAAGCTTGAAAAAATTAGGGTTTCCTCACAAAACCCTAAGTTGTAGTTGAAGTATTAGTTGCATTTGCACTATCAGTTGCAGTTGTAGTATCAATTACAATATCAGTTGTAGTTGCAGTGCTAGTTCCTTCGTGCCAATTACAACATCAGTTGCAGTGCCAACACCAACCGCAATACCAGTTCAATGAAAGTTTTTGTGAAGTGTTGGGATTGAATTTTTTTTGTCCTAGTGCGCCTTACCCTAGCAAATCTCTAGCTAACTTTAAGTTACAAGTTGAAGCACCTTTGAAGTTTTAAAGGTTCGTTATTGCTTACCAATGTTGCCAGATGGTGCCACTACCTACCGATGTTGTTAGAGATATGTACTTACATACGTTTAAATTATATCATTATTTTAAGGGTACTTGCAGGAAAAAATGATCTTTTGTTTAAACAACAATCATAGTTCTAGAAGGATCTCAAATCCAACACATTTAGAGGAACTATGCACCCCAGGTTTGATTACCTTGATATGCCTCTACTTGTTATGGCATTATTGTAATCTTATGAATATCCGGGTTGCATTTTGATATGTTGAAGTTATCATACTAACCATTGGTCAAAATTAAAGTCAAAGTATTAGATTGAATAAAGTTGAGATTATAGAGTTTATTCCCTAACTTAGATATCTGTCAAGATAGCATATTGTCTTAGTACAGAGGACAGGTTGAAGAAAATACTTGTCATCTTGAGTGAAGGAGACTCAAAAGAAAAGAAACACAATCATTCTTGAGGACAAGACTCCAGGTTCCAGGTTTGATTGATTAAATTGATAAGATTCAAATTTACACATATCAAGTTTGATAGCTGCTAAACACTATAGTTGTGATAACAATCTTTGAAAAGTTTTATTATTGAATACTTGGTAGCATGTGGGCACTATTGAGATAAATTCTTATTGTAATCATTTACTAGATATAACTAGCATCTCCTCTAGGCGAAACTTCTTGTTTTGTTTCCAGGTTACCATGGAGGAATGATGTTGATTTTATGGTAAGTTGATGCATTTTTAATTTTCTTACTATTTAGCATAAACTGAACCATAACTACTGCAGCAAACCAAAATCACAAGAAGAATAACCATGCACAAGAACACAAGAAGTATCATGGGAAACCCTTCTCAATAAGGGAAGAAAACCCAACCAATCCTTTGTTATATTCTCAAGAGAAAGACCTCCCACACCATCACCAAACCTAACACACAAGAGGGTGTTGTAATTCTCATAATTTCAGACCACAACTTTTGAAATCATGAGATGACACAATGATAAGTGTGTTTCCTCAATGGGGATTCACCTTTATTTATATAAGACTTATCACATCAAATGATGTGTCTATTGGCACAATAGGGCCGACCTCAATAACTCAAAATATAATTAATAATTACCATATTAATTATCTTTTACTTTATGGTGGGTTCGACCCATACCCTTTACATCACAAATAGGGTTACAGGCAAGTTTGACTCTTGGACAATATAGCAAGGGATCTCATACACCCACTAGTGCTCAGCCACTAGGGGCACATCCATCTGTGCTCAGCCACAGGGATGTCCACATCTCTATCTCACTGCGCCTCACAGGAGAATCACACTCACTAATGCTCAGCCACTAGGATCACGTTCACCTGTGCTCAGCCACAGGCACATCCAACTCAGCAGATCGCTTTCTCACTGTGTCTCACTGGAGAGTCATCTGGAGTATCACATCATCTCAACTCTCTGCACAGAGGAGACGAGTACATCGTTTCTTCTCCATCACAGAGAGAACGAAACACCCAACTCATGGGCTTCCTCACCTCACACGGGCACACAACATTCCATCTCTGTCTCGGAGAGGAACCACACACCCAACTCATGGGCTTCCTCACCCCACAGGGGCACACAACATTCCATCGTTGTCTTAGAGAGGAACCACACACCCAGCTCATGGGCTTCCTCACCCCACACAGGGGCACAACGTTCCATCTCCGTCTCAAAGAGGAACCACATATCCATCTCATGGGCACACCCAACTCATGGGCTCTCTCTCAGGTCGACTCACTCAGTCTGTGTCCTGGAGGATGTCTCACACAGCTGTAATCATCAACACTCCCTCTCAGCGAGGGAGGCATTCTCCACCAGGCCAAGTCTCTCACAGAAGTACTTGAACTTTGTCTTGGCAATAATCATCAACACTCCCTCTCAGCTAGGGAGGTAATCTTCACCAAGCCAAGTCTCTCATGGAAGTACTCAAACTTCGTCTTGGTAAGCAATATGGTGAAGATATTTGCAATCTGCTCATGTGCACGAGGGTACTACACGTGTACTGCTTTCCTTTGCACCATGTCTCTGCTATAACGATATTTTATCTCAACGTGTTTCAATATATCATGAAACACATGGTTCTCGAAGAGCTTCACACAGCTTTGGTTATCACAATGAATAATAGAATCCATCTCGTGATCAAATAAGTCTGTCAGAAGTTTGCGAAGCCACACTGCTTCTCGGACTTCCACACTCAATGCTATATACCTTGCTTTTGTGGTACTCAAGGCCACAGAGCTTTGTTTCTTACTGCACCAAGAAACCATGGCAGACCCCAAGGTAAAACAACAACTGAACGTGCTCTTCCAGTCCAATGCGCTTCTTGCCCAATCGACATATCCATGCAAGCTCAAGTCTACACTGGAGTCTTATCTCATACCATATCCAATTGTGCCTCGTAGATACCTCAATACATATTTCGCTGCTATCCAGTGAGTCTGCCTCAGTTGATGTTGAAATAATGTAACTGCGAAGAGCATTCTTATTATTATTGTTATTTTATTCATTGGATTAATCCACATTGTGGATTAATCATGTCAGTAATTGTATTAGGACCAAATCCCCTTTTGCAGATTGGTCAACAGACAATTATAATAGGTAGAATAAGAAGTCGGCCCCAGCTGTTAATTAAGAGACCCAGAAATATAATAAAGGTGGGTTTACCGACCCAGATTGAGAAGTCGGCCTTGCTAGTGAAGAGACACTTCACACGTGCCAGAACTTGTATAAATACAGGAGGCTAACGCCTCATTTGAACACAACTCACTTGCTCAGTTTGAGAGACAAGTTCTGATATGTTATCAGCAAAGGAGAGAGGGAGAAGAGTGACACATCTCTTGGGGAGGACTATCTGTATTGGTTTGAGTTATCTCTTGAACATTGTATAAGCTATTTATGATAAGGAAGTTTTTGCTGGGTTTTCTTCCCCTAGAGGGTTTCCCAGGATAAATGTTGTGTCTCTTGTGAATGTGTATTTCTCAGTGATCTTGTTCTTATGATGCTCTTATCTATTGAAATGCAAAGAACTATAATAATGGCATAAACATTAACAGTTGACTCATGAATTGACTAAGTACATTCACTGCATAGCATATATCGGGTCTAGTGTTAACCAGATACATCAATGATCCAATCAACTGTGAATCAATCTCGTCTAAATCATCATCATTCATTTTCTTCAAATCCATCACCATCGGTGTAGGCATGGATTTGCATTCTGTCATACTGAACTTCTTTAATATCCCCATTGTATATTTCCCTTGACTCAGGAAAATCTCATCGATCCTCTGTCATACTTCTTGTCCCAAGAAGTAGTACATCATACCCAGATCCTTTATCTCAAAATTAGAAGTCAAAGCTTGCTTGTATCCAACAACAAGGCTTCCTGAGTAAGTCACCAAAATCAGGCTCTCATCACCAACAATGTAATAATATAGGTTTGGATCAGCAACACTCTTGTTGAAACCCAAACTCATCAAGAATCCATCCATCTTCTTGTACTAAGCACAAGGTGTTTGTTTTAGTCCATACAGGGTTTTTGTCAACCTGTACACATGAGATTTCTCGTCGTATATCATGAATCCTTCTGGCTGCTTGATGTAAACTTCTTCCTCAATCTCACCATTGAGAAAGGATGTATTTACATCCATCTGGTGTAGTTTCCAACTCATGGATGATAGTACGGATGGAAGTGTATTGAGCTACTGGATCAAATGTCTCATCATAGACAACTCCCTTTGTTTGTGGGAATATTCTGGCTACAAATCTCTCTTTATATTTCTTGACACTTTTATCAACTGCATGTCCCTCTTCCCCTTGCAGAGTTTGTCGATTTTAGAAAGGCCTTTCATGACCTACTGCAATGTTTCTAGGAATATCAATTTGAGCCACTGGATCAATAACTGTCTCCCTTTGAACTGCAGAAGGGGAGAGGGTATTGTCTTTTTCTTCTTCTCAAATAGTTTTGACTCCCTCTGAGTCAAGTGACTCCCTCTGAAGTCTGAAGGATAGCCATCTTCCTTTGTTGTTAACCTTCCTAGAACAAGGAAACAAATGAAAGGAAAACAAGACAAGAATATCTCCTAGAGGAGATTCATGAGTACATCTCTAGAATCAAAACAATTTAAGGATTGTTGTCACAAATACAATACCTACTTGTAATGCAACAACCTTAGAATTGTAGGTTAGAAGCATGCTAATTAAAACAATCAAACCTGGAGTCTTCACTTCCAGTGTGTTGTTCTTCTGAATGCACTGAGATCCCTTTGGGTCCATGATTGCATCAAGGGTTCCTTCCTCCTACAAGTACCCTTATGATAATGATGTGAATAATATATATACAAGTGCATACCTAAGAGTGTACACCAATAGAGATTTTGCTTATTTGTCAATGTCATGATGAGCAATGACATTCCTCGCTTGTTTGCCATAAACTAGAAAGCAATTTATGTTTGTTGTAGCTTCGTGTGGCCACCTGCCACTGCTACATTCTATAACCAGACTTGTTTTCCCCTGTAGCCACCTAGTACCATACATATCTCTAACGAGGTCTGCATCAACATTGTAGCTTTAGGTATGCACAAACTATGACCTTGAACTGATCCAAATACAACCATTATACTCTGCTTCCTTGCTGAGTTAAATCTTCTTCCAAGATAGATCTGAAATCTCCACTTGAACTGCTCTGAAACTTGTGTTAGAACTCTTGTTTAGAAACCTCTGATAATTGCTTCAAAGACAGTCCTGAAACATGCTTAGGATGTTCCAAAGACTCACATTAAATGTTACCCCTGTAGATCTCCAAAAGTTACTCCTGTACCAGATCTAAAAAAGGCTTTAAACTCAGCATAGGTTTGTTCCAAAACAATCCTTAATCTTGGCCATGTTCTTCCTCAGACTTGCATCAGAACAACCCTTCAATTCGTCCTTCATCACAACCTCATAAATTTGATCTTTTAAGTTTGCTTCAACACTGTCATAAAGTCACATCAGAGCTGTGATAATACTGCTGCCAATAGCAGCTCGAATCTGTACCTTGCTTGCTACCTGAGACCTCAGATTTAGACCGAATTTTGCATCAGTTGTTTACTGCCAAAGGTCTACAATTTTAGGGCAAATACTACCTCAGATTATGGGTTGCGGTAGCCTTAGATTTCACCTCAGAAAGGTCTGACCCTTCTTCATTACGAGTCTGTTGTTAGAATTCTTACTCACACATGTCATGTTGATCTGAGAAAGGAATCTGACAGTTGGGGGCTTGTTTAGATAGTCCTTGTCACAGAATAATTTTAGCTGGTATATACGGCCATCATGCACTGAATTATGTGGTATAATGATTGTCCATGTCCAAGACGACATATAGATATCATCTCCATCATCCATTCCATAGCTGACAGTTCCATCATCAAATCCTTTCTCTCTTCTTTCTAGCTCTTCCAGAAATTGAAAGTTTCTTGGAATAACAACAGTGGAGTGGTTGGCCATCGGAGCTGATCTGATCTGAAACGTGGGAAGTGATGAAGACCCTCAATTCTTAGCTCGTCCCCTTGCTCTCCTTTGCTCTGGGTTCCTTTACCTTAATTGCCAACTATTTCTAGTATGCGGCTGGACTGTAACAAGCCCTTCAAGCCTCACGGTCTAGCTTCAGGTGCCACAGTTTTCTCTAGGATGAGATCCGCCCTCCAACGAGCCACACAAAAAAAATATCAGTCACAGTTCTGCATATTAATTCAAATCGGCCTCCCAACAGTGGCATGCAGACTCCTCCAGTAATCCTCCAAGGGTGTCACCAATTTTCAAACTTTCACGGGCTTTTGTAGACTGAAATTAATCTGATATTTGATTGTGCAATGATCTTCTTCAAGTCTGCTCTGATACCATGTTGATTTTATGGTAAGTTCATGCATTTTTAATTTTCTTACTATTTAGCATAAACTGAACCATAACTACTGCAGCAAACCAAGATCACAAGAAGAATAACCATGCACAAGAACACAAGAAGTATCCTGGAAAACTCTTCTCAATAAGGGAAGAAAACCCGACCAATCCTTTGCTATATTCTCAAGAGAAAGACCTCCCACACCATCACCAAACCTAGCACACAAGAGGGTGTTGTAATTCTCATAATTTAAGACCACAACTTCTGAAATCATGAGATGACACAATGATAAGTGTGTTTCCTAACTGGGGATTCACCTTTATTTATATAAGACTTATCACATCAAATGATATGTCTATTGGCACAATAGGGCCGAACTCAATAACTCAAAATATAATTAATAATTACCATATTAATTATCTTTTACATTAATTATCGTTTACTTTATGGTGGGGCCAACCTGTACCCTTTATATCACAAAAAGAGTTACAGGTAAGTCTAACTCTTGGACAATATAGCAAGGGATCTCATACACCCACTAGGGGCACATCCATCTGTGCTCAGCCACAAGGATGTCCACATCTCTATCTCACTGCGTCTCACAGGAGAATCACACTCACTAGTGCTCAACCACTAGGATCACGTTCACCTATGCTCAACCACAAGCATGTCCAACTCAGTAGATCGCTTTCTCACTGCATCTCACAAGAGAATCATCTGGAGTATCACATCATCTCAACTCTCTTCACAGAGGAGACCAGTACAACGTTTCATCTTCGTCTCAAAGAGAATGACACACCCAACTCATGGGCTTCCTCACCCCACAGAGGCACACAACATTCCATCTCTATCTCAGAGAGGAACCACACACCCAGCTCATGGGCTTCCTCACCCCACAGGGGCACACAACATTTCATCTCCGTCTCAGAGATGAACCACACACCCAGCTCATGGGATTCCTCACGCCACACGGGGGCACAACGTTCCATCTCTGTCTCAGAGAGGAACCACACACCCATCTCATGGGCTCTCTCTTAGGCCGACTCACTCAGTCTGTGTTCTGGAGGATGTCTCACGCAGCTGTAATCATCAACAAATGATTGATCACAACACTAGAAGAGTGTTTCTCTCATTCCTTCTTATTGTAATTCTTACTTTTTACCCTTGTTTCAGGCAGGGCACAAGTGATAGCTCTAAAGAAGCTACTACGATGATTGTTCTCGCTATTGTTTTTATTATTATTATAAAGAGTATTATCCTTGTCTATTGTTTCTCCCTTGTTGTTCTTGTTTCAGGAAGGTCACAGGTGATAACCCTGAGGGATCTATAATGACGATTGTAGGAGACAATATATATTAGATGAGACATGGAGCAAACTATCCAACTTGTATACATGACCGTATACATCCATGTACCAAAGAAGATGAAGAAGAAGCTACTTTTTGAGATACAAAGTATCTCATATGGAGATTGATTGTAAGGAGCAGAAGGCTCCAAAGATGACCGAACATTAGAATAGAACTCACAATAGACTTGGTCAATGGATAATGAAGCCACCTTGACAAGAAGCATAATTTGTTTGAAGTCTGACTCATCTTTTCATGTTAAGACTTGGTATTCAACACCAAGTATATCATGCGGAGACTGAAGTTTTTGTAGACTCATAAGAAATCAAGACTCAGAGTAGGCCTAATCTCTGAAAGGATCATATGGGAAAAAGAGACATCTTCCAGGACTGGCAGACAAATGCCATGAGTTGAGAAGACTAGGTCGTAGCTTCAGAGATATCTAGGAGACATGAAATCTCCTGAGAAGATTCCCTTGTTTCAATGACATAGGAGGAAGCCGGTCAGAAGGACTGGGATATGGATTTTTCCTTAAGAATAGAAGGGAAGTCAGTGGTGACTTCCAAGATTGATCTAACAGATCAAGCATGCTGTAGATAACAATATAAAGATGTACAAAGCCTGATTTGTGTCCAGAGGATTCTCCCAGCAAGAGGGAGAATACTATGACGAGACATTTTCTCAAGTAACCGAAGAAATAGTTCCAGTGTTCATGAAGACAACCAGAACAACCATGATTCTGACACAGTATGAGATTCAGAGGGAGCAGTCATTGGATTTGAGTTGCCTCCATGAAAGAAGAAAAGATACCTTCAATATCAACCAATCTCAGTTTCAGATGAAGTTGTTGTCGTGATAGAGTAGAGGAGCTACTCTAAGAATGTAACAATTACAGTGGGAATAGAGTAGTCATTCTCAGCTTCAGAAATAGGAGTTGTAGGTGCAGAGCCCCAGTTCCAGAAGGAACAATTGTAGAAAAAGTAGAGGATATACTCTCAAGTAGTGAGAAAAATAGTGCTTTGCGGAAAGCACATAGAACCAACACATTATTATGCAGATTGAGTTGCAGTTGAGCAAGTGTACCAAGTTGGTACAATGTTATGTAAATATTTGGTTTTGAAGTACGGTACATGAAGACTCATGTCTGCAAGTTGAAGCAAGCTCCAAGAGCTTTTTTTTCCAAGAGAAAATTGCTCCAATTTATATAAGGTATAAATGTTTTACAATGCTAAGCTGCCCACCAAACCGAAATCCGGTAAACCCACCAACCGAGAGGGACCAAAACCAGCAAATACAATCAATAATGAACAGCCTAAAGAGGAAAGATATAAACAGTAATCCATGCATCCACAATACCACCAGCAGAATAAGGATTAACATCCCACATCATTCAAAAACATTTATAGATGTGGGAGGACTCTCTATCCCTCTATCTCTGTGAAATATCGTGAGTCGACCGACAGCTCCCTTTAAGGCCCTTTTAGAGAGGGCATCCGCCTCTCTATTGAGAGATCTAGGGATATGATGAAAGTTGACGTCAGTGAAAATTTTTGCCAGCTCCCATGTTTTATCCTTCCAGCTATCATTGTGGACTATTTGTAACTTTGTCTTTTGTGAAATCCAATCAATGATAATTCGCGAGTCACCAAGGACGTGGAGGTGGCTAATAGACCAACATGAGGCAAGGTAGAGGGCTGCCCATAAGCCCAATAGCTCAGCTCTATTATTTGTGCCTACACCACAGTTTAAAAACCAAAGAGTGATCCTAGAAGGGTGAGTTTTGAAGAAACCCCCCGCCCCACAACAGCCACCACTCGCCATAGCAGCACCATCAAAACAAGCTATTGTATAGCCATCCAAACAATGTAAATCACAGACATTGAGTTTGGGAGATCTTTGTAATGGCTGTTTCCAGTTGAAGGTGACCAGAACTTTTTGAAGCACCACTTGCAGTGAAGGAGGACGGGAATAAAAAATGGCACGATTTCGGGCAGTCCAAATCTGCCAGGAAACAAGAGCCGGTAAAGACTTTGGTGCCGAGGAGTGTTCCAGCCACCGGGTGTAGCTGATAGAGAGAGTGGTGCCGCTCCAGATCAATTGCAACGAAAGATGATTGAGCACAAGTGACCACACCGTCTGAGTGAAGAGACAATGTACCAATAAGTGGTGAATGTCTTCAGTCGCTCTGCAACAGAGAAGGCAGATGCCAGGCCCCTCCCATCCCCTCCGGCAAAGCATATCCCAGGTAAGCGATTTCTCCTTACCAGCGAGCCATATAAATAATTTAATCTTAAGGGGAATCTCCCAGCGCCAAACAAGTGAGAGCCAAGAGCAATCCACATCCATATACCTCTGTTTGAGAAGAGCATCATAAAGATTCTTAACTGTCAAGTTTCCCGTGGCATCTCCACCGGCCCATCGAAGAGTATCAGAACAAGATGAAAGTGTAATACCTGCTTCTTTGAGGGCCGCGATGTAATGATTCCACTCGATAGCTGACGGATTACTTAGGTGTAGATCCCCACTTTCCAGCCATCTGTCAGGGAGAGTGCGACATCCTGTTTGTAATTTGATCTGGGCAAGATGAGTGATATTTTGTTGCCAGAGAAGAGACCGCAAATCAGAGGAAAGGAGGGACCGGTCACCCAGTCTGAGTATTTTGTCACATCCTATGCGAATCTCAGAGCCTTCTCCTGGTTTCCACACAAGCCAATGGAGAATAACAGGATTGGAAGTAACCAATCCTTTCCAGAATGAAGAGACCGTTCTCAGCTGAAAGACAGGCTTACGGATCCAGCTAGCAAGCGGCCTGGAACCCAGGTATTTGTCAACGATTATGCGGTGCCAGATACTATCAATGGAGACAGCTCTCCAAAAAGAATTCGCCAGGAGGGCCGTATTGAACAAGGGCAAGTTCATGAGCCCCCAGCCCCCATATCTCCGAGGTTTAGACAGATCGGCCCAGTTGCACAGGTGAAAACGAAAATGACCAGGATGACTATTCCAAAGAAAATTAAAAATGAGTCTCCGTAAAAGTATAAAGATTTTGTTTGGAATTTTTTCCAGAGACATCCAGTAAACAGGGAGATATTCCAATACCGACTTGACCAAGATGTATCGGCCGCCCAGGGATAGCCATTTGTTACACCAAAAATTTATCCTTCTTTCGAAGTGAGCCACCAACCATTTCCAATCTTCCGGAGAGGAGGCTCCCAGTTTTAACTGGAATCTGAGATACCTGAATCCATCACTCAGATTTACAAAGTTATAGGGGACTGTATGCTTGAGAGTGAGCAGTTCAGTTTCCGAAAGGCCCCAGTAGTGAACGGAGGATTTGGATACATTAATGGATAACCCTGAGACGGAACAGAATAGCTGAATTGACAGTTTCTTGACGAGTTTGGGATTTACCAAGAGTAAAGCTGATTATAATATTTACTTCAAGGTTATGAATGATGAGCCGATTGTATTGCTGCTATATGTGGATGAGTTATTCTTGACAGATGAAGAAAAGCCAATCATAGATTGTAAGAAGAAGCTTGTCGTTGAATTTGAAATGTGGACCTAGGCCCGATGCACTATTTCTTAGTTCTTGAAGTATGGCAGAGCCCAGAAGAGATTTTTCTTAGTTAAGGAAAGTATGTTGTGGAAATTCTGAAGAGATTCAACATAATGGACTGTAGAGCCATGTCCACTCCTATGGAGACGAATCTGAAGTTATCGGTTGACAATTCGTCAGAAATAGTTGATGTTACTCTATACAGACAGATGGTTGGTTCATTGATGTATCTGACGAATACCAGACCAGATATATGCTTTGATGTGAGCACCTTGAGTCGGTATCTAGTGGAGCCCAGACGTGTTCACCTTGTAGCTGCAAAGCATGTGATGAGATACCTTAAGGGTACATTGGATTATGGACTTTGTTATACTAGAGATCATGACTTCAGACTGTATGGTTATACTGATTCAGGTTGGGCTGGAAGTGCTTCAAACAGAAATATTACTTCAGGATGTTGTTTCAGTTTGGGGTCAGCCATGACTTTGTGGCAAAGCAGGAAGCAATCAAGTATTGCTCTCAGTACAACAGAAGCAAAGTACATTGCAGCATGATCCATCAATTGTGAAGCCATATGGCTTCGAAATTTGTTGACAGGTCTGTTCGATCTGGAGATGGAAGCTACCATGATTCTATGTGATAACTAGAGTTGCATAAAGATGACAGAGAACCCAGTGTTCCATGATAAAACGAAGCACATAGAGATCTGGTATCACTACATTCGTGACATGGTGCAGAAGGGAGTTGTAAAGCTCCAATATGTTGGCACATATGAGTAGGTTGCAGATGTGTTGACTAAGCCTATGTCTCATGTGAAGTTTGAGTACTTCCGAGACAAGCTTGGTGTAGTCCGGAAGGACCTCCCTCGAAAGGGGGAGTGATGATGATACTATGGTTTCCTGACCAACAACGTGTAGCTTAGTTAGGATTTTATATCCTAGGGGACTCATCATCCCTGGGTAGATCCTGAAGGTTTGATAAGGACAGTCTGTCAGAGTACTTGTGCATGTATATGCCAATTGTGGTCATTAGCGGTAGCTCAGTTTGGATTTTATATCCTAGGGAATCTTATGATTCCTGGGCAGATCCCAAAGGTCCAGTAAGGACAATCTATCAGAGTACCATGTGGTAGCTCAATTAACATTCTATATCCCAGGGAATCTTATGATTCTTGGGTAGATCTCGAAGGTCTGGTAAGGACGGTCTGTCAGAGTACCACAGATGTTGTTGTTATTGTTGTTAATGCTCCTGACTCACTCTGTTTCCATTGATGTTGTTGTTCTAGCTTCGTGTTGTTGATGTTGATGTTCCAGCTTCATGTTGTTGATGATGTTGATGTTCCAACTTCGTGTTGTTGATGTTGATGTTCCAACTTCATGCTATTGATGATGATGATGTTACTCCAGCTCTGTGCTACAGATGATGATGATGGTCAGTTTCTACTGATGTTGATGATGAGAAAAACTTCCAATGACCTATAGATATGACCAACAATGTTCCTGATGTTGATGATGATGTCCCCTCCTCTTGATGTTGTATTGAGTCCAGTCAGTTGTTATTAATGTTGTCAGTAGAATACCCTTCTTATTAAGGGGGAGTGTTGAAATATTGTAAATTCGAAGAATATTCTACCTGAGAGAGAGTTGAATAATACTATTATATTATATTTAATTAGGCCCTATTATGCCTTAGTAAAAGTCAGCCCTATTGTGCCTTGACAGTTAAATGTAAATTAAGAGGGTAAAGTGACAGGTCGGCCCAGACCTAATTATAGGCTGGCCAAACCACTATTTATAAGAGAGGCCAGTGCCTCATTTGGACACACACCATCTAGCTCTGCAATGCGCAAGTCTTGGAGGATAAATTGTTGCAACTAGGGGTGACGTCAAGGAGGGTTTTGGTCTATCTCTTGGTATTTCTTGGTTAAGTGGTGCGCTACTCTTCCTAGTGAAGGAGTAAAGGAGGATCTTTTGTTCAGTCTTTGGTCTATCTATATTGAGGAAGTTTTTGTTGGGTTTTCTCCCCCATGAGGGTTTCCCAGGATAATATGTGTGTCTCTATGTTTTTTGTGATTGCCTCTCTTTCAGTGATCTTATTTATGCAACTAATGTGCTAAATGATTGTAATAATAAAGAAGAACTATAATTGCTCACTGTATAAGTAAAAACTTCAACAATAATTAGCTCCTAACCCTTTTTATATTGGTGTGGTTTATGCTCTCGTTTTCCATTGAATATTATATAAGGCATCTTATCACTTGTTGGGCATTGATTTATCTAATTATATATCGAGGTGTTATTTGTTGAAGTGGATCTTTTACAAGAAAACAACTTACTTGACAATTTTACTTCACTTTGATTGGGATACCCCCCTTGTCTTCTAGGAGGTGGTCTAAAGTGAAGCAGAAATGTATTGAGGTGACAATGGTGCACTTACCAAGTGTGCTTACCTCCTTAGCACCACAAGTGGAGCTATTACAAGGGTGCTAATTTGGGCAGTAACACCCCCGAAGGACTTTCCCTCCAAACCTTGCACTACAAACATGTAGCATAATTTGACTGTAGAAGAGTCTCTCTGAAAATATGTAGCATAATTTTACTCTCAAATCTTCCTCCTCTCCTCCCTTGGAATGCCTTATTTATATAGATTGATGGAGGAGGCTAGGGGATGTATCTATACCTCTCTAACTTAGTGAACTATGAGTCCAATACGAGTTCTCAAGCTCATAATGAGAGATAGACAACTCACCTAGTGTTGATCTCCTCGAAACTCATCGAATCTAGAAGGTTGTAGGGGCGGTTGCGGGCTGAAAATGGTGCATCTAGCGATAGGTATTTTAGCACTCTTTTTCACCCTCTAATCAGATCTGATATAAGTGTAAAATCAACGAAGGAAAAGTGGCTAATTCAAGGAGAGAATGCCCCAATTATCATAGGAAAAAATCCTCTCCGTTCAGGTTGGTGCATGCCAACCTCAGGGGGGGATCCCTAGGTACCTTGCCGTTGATTGGGATCTGATTTTCTGCAAAAGAAACACAAAAAACAACTGCCAAATTGTCTTGGACAACGTGTAAAACCGCCCAAGTCGTTAGGAAATTGATAGTTTAAATCGCTTGGAAGGATCCCTGCAGTGTTAGCATGAGAAAGAGGCAAGAAAACCACTTAAAAGATCAAAATTAATCACAATAAATGGGTATGAGCTACTAATTCAATGTACAAAGGACACAATACTGACAAGAATGAAATCTTGATACAAGCACACCACTTCTTTATTAATGGCTCATCAGAGGGTTGATTACACCGCAATAGACAAGCAAAAAACCAATACAATGGTTATCCTCACACAAAGAGAGAGTAGCTAGACTAGAAGAAGAATGAGAGAAGAGAGAGAAAGTGTATGTTGTTGCTGCAAAAATCCGACCATCAACAATGAGGAAAACCTCCAATTATAGGTTCATGAATGAGGTGCACTTCCCAAAAATCCCCAATGGTTTATCCTCGTACAAAGAGAGAGTAGCTAGATTAGAAGAAGAAGGAGAGAAGAGAGAGAAAGTGTATGTTGCTGCTGCAAAAATACGACCATCAACAATGAAGAAAGCCTCCAATAGATAGGTTCATGAATGAGGCGCACTTCCCAAAAATCCCCAAGAGGGCACACACGAGGATAAATCTAGAAGGTATGTGCATGTAGAGACTAAGTGAGAATGACTAATGTGCATAGAAAAGTAAGCATGAGTGTGAATTCATGTGCATGAGAAAGAATAGATGTGAGAGAGCACATGGGAGGTTAAAGGATCACATGTGGGGGGAGTGTGGGAGTAAATGGATGGAGAATAAACACATGGTTGAGAGGAGAAGGAGTTAAATGAGTGAGGAAGAGGAGTAAGGATGCATGGCTGAGGGAAATAGAAAACCAAAGCATGTCTTTAGGCTAAATTTGGAGGTAGGAATCATGTGCTAGCCAATGGGAGAGTATGGGCCCTGTTATCCCCGATATCTAGGGATAACTAGGAGATCATGTCTCGAGGCCCACATGGTCCTAGACATGGAGTACCGAGAGCAGGAGCGACCTGAGCATGGTCCTGGAGGACCCTT
>JASDQU010507158.1:21582-63125 GCA_032191745.1 Picea mariana
CTTTACAAGTTTAAAAAAATTAAAAAAATTGAAAAAAATGATTGTTTTTGTATTTTTTTGAGGTCTTGCCGACATATTCCGACATATTCCGACATTTTCCGCCGATGTCGCCGACATGATCTCTACCCCACCCTCGCCGACACTTACCCCGACACGACATTTACAGCATTGATTGTCACATTGTACACTTTGTATTCCATTAGATAGATATGAGTACAAAATTTTGGTTGGTAGAGTTAGGTGTAATGATAGCTAAATGGTCATCTTTAAGCAAGTCAACTTTACAAGTATGTATGTGAAATATAGAGTACAAAATTACAAGCATAATACATGTTTGGGCTTTGTCCACTAGTAACTAGGATAGTTTCATCATTCCCTCCCCATTGAGAGGAAATTGCCTTCAATTTCTACAAATGACACACCCTTTCCAAAAAATGAATTAATAGTCTACAAGAGCTATGTAAGTGTGTTTGTTGGGAGAAGATAAGAAACAACATCTTCTGAAGTAAGAGTGTGCACAATAGGTGTGGAAAACATTGTTCAACTACAATGATTGAAAAAAAATGTGAATGTCCTCCTTGCTAAAGAACTACGCTAATTTTGGGCTAACAAAGCATAGGCATAGAGAATCTAACCTCCATATCCTAGGGTTGAGGGGAACCATGAACAAGTTTGTTCCCATAGGGATGCAACTCACTCTACCTCATGGTTGATTTGAGAGAAGTATTGTCTAAAGTAGGATGAATATTAGTGTTTGAAAACACACCTCTTTACTCAAGTGTGATCATGTGGAGTAGGCTGGTATAGGTCATGTAGGTGAATATCGACGTAGAATAAAGGGCCATGAACTTGAGGAGATTGACCAGGTTGATAATCATCCCTCTAGATGCAAGGAATCGAGAGAAGATGTTGTAAGTTTATAGGCTTTATCATCTTTTTGCATTTAATAGGTCTCTTGGACATCGTTGTAGATTGCCTTATGATCATACTGGCAAGGAGTGCTAGAGAGCTTGATCAACTAGGGATTTGAACATGGGTCTCCAAAGTCAAAACCCTAGGCTTTTACCCATTGATCTCACTCACATTAAGAACCCATGGATTTAACCAATTGACCTCACTAAGGTTGACAAATCATAAGCAAATCAAGGATGGCTCCCCTTCATAAGGTATTAGACATTACATTAACACATCACTAAACCAACCCTACACCTGAACTCAATGGGAACCAACCCTGGCTCAAGCAAAGTTGTCTCTGGAATCAAAACTATGAACACGATCCTGATGAGGTAGGATGGCTCTCAACCCTCCAGTTTGCAAAGGAGCAAATCTGTGGATTAACAAGTTGTCGTTACAATTTGCTTATCTTTCACTTAAGGATCAATTTTGGTTAATTCAAGTAAATCCAAAATAGTATTTCAAGAGCATAAGTTGGATTCACCTTTTGATTTAAGTCTATTGATAATCTTTCATATTAGACTTATTTTAATTATATTGGAAAGTTTCTTTTATTGAATATCTTTCATTTTATAATAGTAATCTAACCCTAAGTGTTTAGAAAATGCTTATCATATCTTTGGGTTGATCTCATTATAATTATGAATCTGAAATTTACAATTAATTCCATAAATCAGATTTGGTAATTGGACAAGATAAGACATTCATCAGACTTGTCTTCATTTAATGTAAATTGGAAATTGCTCTTAAGGTTTCATACACTAAGATCAATTTGTGTTTTAACTTTAAGTTTGTATCACTTCTATCTTATCTTTTGCTTGAAGTTGTCCTTAAAGCATAATTTGGAAGTATTGCAAGTCACGTATTTCATTTATCAAATTATTGCTTAATGCAAGTTTATCTCTTCAAGGTTTTTATCATTAACTTGGGTTGATAATTAGTACTTTACAAATCTAAAATTTACTCTTGCACATCATTAATTTGGATATGTAATTCATGTCTTCTAGCTTAACATCACAATATTTAAGAGATTGAGCAAAGTGGTTTTCACCACTAAGGCTCAAATCCAGAAGTTTTCCTTTAACACGTATAACAAACCAAATTTGAGTTTAATCCACACATTTCTTCATTGTCTTATGAACCTAAGTGGATTGATATGATAAATGCTCACTTCATTAGGATTAATCATCTTAAAGCATTATATCACCAAGCAATTGAATCCTTAACATTTTGTGTTATATCTTTTGTGGGATTCATTTAGTTCATTGTTAAAGCAAATATTTGCACCTCTTAGTTTAATTTCATTGAAGATTTACTTAGGCTCTCCTTGTAATCAATTGTATATCAAAGAGATAACCCCCCTTGGCCTCTTGAAAGCTAGCCAAAAATGAAGGGGAAGTTGTATTGAGGTGATAGTGATACAACTCCAATCTGTTACCCCAAGGTTGCACTATGGATTGGGCTTTTCCACTTAGATGTTAGTTTAGGTGGTAACAAGTTGCATAATAGCCTTTCCCTATAGGCATGGGGATTGTTTCCCAATACATAGACGATGAATGACCCAAGGGTTTCATACACTTAGATGATTAAGTAGGCATGCATATCTATCTATATATCTATGTGTACATGTATATATGTATTTATATGTATATATAGGTATATATGTACATGTGGATATATATAAGTATTTATGATTGTCTGCAAGTGTCGTTGTTACTACCCTTTGTGATCAAATGTGCAAAAGACCAATCTTCAAAATATTTCTGTAAATTTAGGAACATCTGTGTGTGTGTGTGTGTGAAAGAGAGGAGAGAAAGAGACCAACTGCCCTCCAGAGGAGAAACCATCATCTGAAAATGTTCCATTTGAACCTCCCCATCCCCATGTGAAAACGTTGCCACCTGTGATACAAAAATTAACATGTTACAAGAATCTGTATAACCACCAACTCCTACATATGCACACATTTAATTATAACTTCTAGATCTACAAATCTTATGATTAATGAATACAAGTGATACAATTTAAACACAATTTGCATAAGACACATATTTAGTTTTACATCAAAATCATTTATAATATAAGTCACTTCCCATCATTCATGGGATAATAGAAAGAGGAAAAACCAAAATAGTAGCAAAAATTAATAGACCACTAACCAAAATGCTCATAATTTAACATGTTAAAGTTTTAAATTTCTAAGTTACTATATCTTGAGAATTTTTCATTGTTTCTATTAAATTTATAATTGAAGAAAGAGCCATTTGGTTGACTTTCTCTTAAAGGATTTATAATCTATAAAGCTTTCAAAGCACATCTACAAAGCCTAGTTTAAACATAACATGTATAGACACTATACAAAGTTCAAACTAAAAAAGAAAACCCTAAAGATTGTTGAAATAATGTAACTGCGAAGAGCATTCTTATTATTATTGTTATTTTATTATTAGGATTAATCCCCATTGTGGATTAATCATGTCGGTAATTGTATTAGGACCGAATCCCCTTTTGCGGATTGGTCATCGGACAATTATAATGGGCAGAATAAGAAGTCGGCCCCAACAGTTATTACGGAAGACCCAGAATTAATTAAAGGTGGGTTTACCCACCCAGAGTGAGAGGTTGGCCCTACCAATTGTGACCTTTCACACGTGCCAGTCTTGTATAAATAAGAGGCTAGCGCCTCACTTCAAACACACAACTCACTTGCTCATTCTCTTATGAGGCAAGCTGCAATTATCAGTTGGAGAGAGGGAGAAGAGTGGCGCATCTCTTGGGGAGGAATANAGACTATTTATGATAAGGAAGTTTTTGCTGGGTTTTCTTCCCCTAGAGGGTTTCCCAGGATAAATGTTGTGTCTCTTGTGAATGTGTATTTCTCAGTGATCTTGTTCTTATGATGCTCTTATTTATTGAAATGCAAAGAACTATAATAATGGCATAAACATTAACAAAGATAGCCCTTAATCATATGTATTAGGATTATATTATTAAAATTTATTTTGGAGGCTACAAGAGTGCAGTCTAGTAACAAGCAACAAGGTGATTGAGATCATATCAATGACGATACTCGGGTTCTTGTTGGAAAGTTGGTTGTCATTGATGTCAACCCTTGGAGAGGTCTAGATATGTGGATAAGATTGTTGGACATTTTATTGTCATTTGTATGATCAAGATTGATGGTGAGTTAGTTGAGTGCATTTGAAGAAGTCTACATGAAGCCCCGGAGGTGTAGTTATGGAACCCAAAGTTGATCAAGGAAAAAGGTCATGAAAGACATTATAAATGCATGTAACTCACTCATGGATGGATAGTCCTCATCATGTTATTTCCGGTGATAGGTGTTACGCCACATAGTTCCTCACGGTTGAGGAATTATGAGATCATGAAGTTGGAAGTCCCAAAAATGGGTTAAGAAGCCCCTAATTGGTTGTAAGTCATTAATGAAAGGGTAAAGTGGTTGTAACAAGAAAGTTCAAGAAGCCCTAAAGTTAGTGAAAGAGGTTACTTAGAAAAAGTATATATACACCTCAAGGAGTCACTCATAAGTACATTCACACACACATTCTATTGAATATCTTCTATGTGAGTAAGTAATTCTTATCCGAGGTAACCAAGGAGATCTGAGGATAATTTCAGAGGGAAGATGAAGTGAAGAAGGGAGAAATTCCAAGATAGTGAAACTTGGAGGCTATTGAGAAGACATATCAAGGTACCTATGGTAGAAATTTCAGCTTCTGGGTCGTTGTATTTTCGGCGATACACTCTATGGAAAATAGGGTTTTGGGCTAGTCTTGAAACTAGTCTCAAACAGGTTTTCCGAGAAAAACCATCATAACTTCTTCATCGAGGATCTAAGTTCAGTGAGACCAAATGCATTGGATAGAGTACAATCTATAGTATGTTGTGTAGGATTTTTAGATCTAGATATCAAATATTATGTGCATGGCATGCTCTACAAGTTTGTTCTCTAGAATAAGCCAAAATTCAGCAAGGTCTACCATTTTTTCTATACCTCCTTTTCTGGGATGTTCCAACCAGTGAAACTTGGAGGAATTGCAAAGAAAATATTGAATAATATTGGGTACAAGTTTCAGACATTTATTCATTACAGGTACGAAGTTATGGTTGTTGAAAGTTAAGGTTTGTGACTAATCCAAAAACTAGTCCCGTGAGACTAAGGTAAAGTTTGATGAAGATGTTATTCTCTTGTTGCTGAAGTTGAGGAAGGTTTGCACGTCTGTGATCACATACACTAGGTCTGTTACAGAGTTACATGTATGTTTGTATGCATGTTTTGAGGCTTACATGTTGATGATGTTATGGTGCATGCTTGAGGCAAGTCTTTGGTATATTGTTGAGGCATTGGCACATGCTTGAAGCACATATTAGGTGCATGGTTGAGTCATATAATTGGTATATGATCTTGGTTGTTTGGTACTTTGTTGAGGTACATCTTTGATGGTACTTGCTTGATATATCCAACGGTACATGGTGTATGGCATGATTGAGTGATATGTTATATGGTTGAGATACATTGTTGGTACATGGTATGGTACATGTGTTGATGTACATGGTATGGTACATGATTGGTATTTTGTATGGTGTTGATTTACATGGTTGACGGTTGAGGCATATGGTACAGGTTATGGTGCATGATTGATGCACGGTTTGGCACAAGTGTTGGTGCATGGTTGATGCACGGTTTGGTACATGTTGGTGCATGGTTGATGCATGATTTGGTATAGGTGTTGGTGCATGGTTGATGCACTTGTTGTGGTACACGATTGATGTTTGGTATGGTACATGTTGATGGTTTGGTACATTCTTTGGTACATGGCTGAAACACATATCTTGTGATGGTATGTTGGTGATCTTCGTACATGCTTGGTAGAGGCATGCGTTGGTGATGTTGGACATCTAGTTTAGATGTGTCCTTGGTATATGATCCATGTGAGAGGATTTGGTTGAGTATCGGTGATAGTGACGGGTTGACAGGCTACAGGTTGATGTGACAATGGCAGAGATAGTGGCAGTGATTGTGGTAGTGACAATTGGTCTACACTTATATTTCAGGGAGGCAGGACGAGGCAATGAAAGGGGGTTGTAGACTCCTTCCGGTTGGAGACGAAGAATCAGGGAGTTGGAGCTTCTAAGGGTTGGAGCATGAGAATCAAGGGGTTGTATCCTCCTTCCGGTTGGAACCAGAGAATTCATGGAGTTGTAGCTTCCTTCAAGTTGGAGCCTGGGAATCAGGGGGTTGTAGCCTCCTTGTCATTGGAGCCAGAGAATTCAGGGAGTTGTAGCTTCCTTCAGGTTGAAGCCTATAAATAGGGGGTCGTATCCTCCTTCCAGTTGCAGCTGGAGAATTGGGAGGTTGGTGCTTCCAATGAATGCATTCTTTGATATATAAGAAAGCATTCTGTGGTTTTGTCCTGTTTGTGTTTCCACGTAAATTCTGGTGTATTGTGTACTTGATGTGATGTTTCTTATGTTTATATGTTCACGATATACTGATGATATATTGATGATATACTGTTGATTAAGTTGAAGTTTATATATTGTGGTTAAAAGTTGTAAAAGTGCTCATACTGATTCACCCCCCCTCTCAGTATTCCAACAGTTCTATTAACCCCTAGCTTTTCACCCTTGAAAATCTTGAGGGTTAAGAGCCAACATGCATTCATTTGGTTGGCATTCTGAGATTCTCCTAGAGTTTGGCACTTATGGTTAGCAGAGGTTGGTTCCCATCAGAGATAGGTATATGATTGGTACATGGTTGTTTGGTTCAAAGTTAGAGTTAACATGGTTTCCCATGCATTTGAGAGAGATATCTACATACAACAAGTGTTGCTACTTTTTAGGAGACACGGTTTGAGTGGATCTCTTGACAGTTTGGAGCAATTATGAGCATACAAGGATAGTCCTTGCATGATTCTAGGCCCGATAGCACTTTTTCGGGCGACATGCAAGAACTGTTTATTTTTAGCAATTTGGGCTCCAGGCCCCATCTTCATACTCGAAGCACATGTTATTGATCCTTGAGACATTATGAGTCTTTTGGACTGTTATCCCCATTTTCTAGGGATAACTAGGAGATCATGTCTCGAGGCCCACAGGTCCTAGACATGGAGTACCGAGAGCAGGATTGGCCTGAGCATGGCCCTGGAGGGCCCATCCTTTTTTTCTTCGCCAGATTTGTCCTGTCAGCAGCAGCAGCATCCATCACCATCGGCTTGGACTTGCATCAGAGAAGACTCTTGCTCCATGAGGTAATTGGTCCAAGTATCATGGTATGTGTCATGTTTGATCATTATAACTTTCTTATATATGCATCAGGTTCCTTACATTTCTAACAACTGCTTGGATCTTACACTAACCCACTTGACCATTGTTGGGGGAATTAACGGGGTGCCCTAGCAAGCTTGTATCCATGGGTTTTGGTTAGCCACCAGGGGGGATTTGAAGAGCCATCGTCCGCTCCCACCATACAATCATTTTACATCATATCTCCCATGCATCCATCCCATTCCCCTGGTCTGGGCATTAGGATGACCTATTTGAGGGGTTACACTTGGTCCTGTGGGAAGAAGGGGCTAAAGGCCCAGGGGGTAAAAGCAGCTGGTAAAAGATAAAAGCCATAGGAAATAAAACCTAGAGATGCTTCGCCCAGGGATCCCCGAGAAGGCAATAAAAGGCCTCTCGATAAGAAACAAAAGGGACCCGAAGAAAAATAATAAAACAAGACCTAACCAAGAGGATGGGAGGTCTCATCACGAGCCGGCCCATTATGTTCATAGGTATCTAGCAGTATGACATTGCCATTATCTAGTCACCACGCCAGGGCAATGACCTTTGGTTGCATGGCCAAGGGAAAGGGGGTCTCATCACGAGCCAACCTTATCACTTCTACGAAAATACCAGTGGGTAACACTGTCAGCTCTGGTCACCACGCCAAGGCAGTGTCCTCTGGTCAGACCTTGAAGTAAAAAGAAAGAAAAAGCAATAAATAAGGAATAAAGGCAATAAAGGGGCTTGGAAAAAGTGCATCCATGACGGGTACAGCTCACCTCCTACAAAGGCACCCACGGACAATACTCACCCATGGTCTTCACTATAACTGGACACTCCTTAGACCATATCGCTTCATGTACATGGCTTGAATGATCTTCTGTGGAGACTTTCCTTTTCTTATGGATACTGGCCCAATAGGTTGTTCTGTCTATTTCTTTGACTTTGTATAGTAGATCAGTGTAATGTCTTTGAGATCTTAGATGATATGTTAGGGGTTTTATGCATGTATTTGATAAATTTAATGATGAAATATGATTGACATTGCTATGATCCCGAGGACTGATGAGCCCATGGAGGGCGAAGTTTTTGATGTGTAGGACCATACCCGGCGGACAGGTACCAGTGGACCGGTACACATGGGGATATGATTAGCTCGGACCTCCATGGGGCTGAAGAGCCCATCAGATGGTTGTTGGGATGGCAGAGACAGGACAACATTATGATGAGCCTTTGCACGAGAAGACAGAAGGACGTTCCACCAGGACACTTTGGCAGAGCCCGGCCTAGGGGGAATCACCCACTGCAGATGAAACGTTTACCTTTGATGGACAGGACGTCACCCAGGAAAGCAGGACGTTATTATGAGCGTGTGGCAGTGTGATGAGGCTGTTTGGCACGTGTGGCAGCTTGGAGGAGCCCTAGAAGGGCCAACGTCTAGCTTCTGGATGCTTGATTTGCCCAAAAAAGGGCCAACGTCTCCCTCAAAAGGGCTTGACGTCCCTCTTTTTGCTCATATTATGACATTTTTCTAGCAGTTAATGTAAAAAACAGTGTAAATTTTATAGTCAGCCTTGTCGGCTGTTTTAATTACCTAAATTTTAATTCAAAGGTCATTGATTGGTATAAATAGAGGACGTTTTTCCTCATTTTGGAGATAACACAACTCACTCTCTTGTGAGAGATTATCTTTTAGTCTTTTGCTTGGTACTTTTGGTGTTCTAAGTGAGGCGCAACTCTTCTTGGAGGATTCTTCTTGGCATTTATGGTGTTTCTCTCATGGAAGGTTTACAACTAGGGTTTGATTATGCATTCTTCATGACATGTAAGTGAATTTCTCATGCAAAACTTCTTAAATGAATGGTTGTAGGCTTAATTTCTTACATTTGTTATCATATTGCTATTATATTGCTAAATCTTGAAACCCTAGGTAGCAAGCACACTAGTAGGTCATTGCTACATGTCCCCATGCTTGAGAAATTGTTTTAGCCATTGATAAAGGTAGATATAGCCTAGCCGTTGCTACACTTATCTCCCTATTTCTGAGTTAGCCTTAAAGTATAGGTTGAAGAGAGGAGACGTCCTAGGCTTAGTTAATTCTACACCTAGGGTTTTAACCTTCTAGGGTTTGAAAAGCCTTGCTCCTGCAACACTTTTCTCCTTTAGATTTGTACTTTGAAGCTAGCCATTTTGCCAAGTGTATTTAGAGAAAGAGGAAGGAGCATGAGGCCTTGCTTAAGCAACACCGGAATGAGCCTCCTTCCCTTAGGGTTTTGATTCTAGGGCCCTGCCATTGCAGCACCTTGGAACCCTACCCTCCAGTCTTTAAATTTTAATCCTCCTGAGATCTTTTGCCCTTACTTTGACTCCATTTACCCTAAGACACTGGTATTCTTTCCAACGTTGAGCTTGAAGTGTTCAAATTCATCTTTTAAAACTTTAATTTTTGAAACCCTAACTAACCCTAACGCCACTAACTAGGGCTGACGTCATACTTGACGCAGCAACCCTTCTAACTCAGCAATTTATGATGACATCAAGCCTTTATTGAGCTATGTTTGATTGATAATACTGTTGGCTTGGTCATCCTGTGATAGATATTGATGAATTGGTGATTTTTATTGGCTAATTAGTAAAACGTTGACCTCATCTTATCTGTTATATTGCTTGTTAAATGAAATCAAATAGTCAAGAAGTACTAACACTTTGAATTATAACCTGCAAATATATATATATATATATATATATATATATATATATATATATATTGTGTTGTTATTTTCTTGTTCCGAGCAGGTGTTCTCAACAGGGAATTCACTTCTTTATTGGTTGATTAGCCGGATTATCTAATACTGGTGGTAACCTGCGAGGAGGGATAACCTAACTTTTGACCTTTTTACTCTTTGCCTCTTCAAACCCCAGGTTACTGGGGACGTCTCCCCTGGGCTAACCTCCCTAAACAGAAAGAGCCCCCCATCGAGGTGACATTTGGGTGGGGAGGTTCATGTTACGCCAGTTTGACCCTTATCTTTTAGCCTTGTAACCTAAAATACAAACTGCGCGATAACATGGACCTTTTCCGAGATGATTTGGCACATGTTTCTATTTTTAGCAGGTTGAACACCAGGGCTCACATGTCTATTCCAATTGCGGATTTAGATTCCTTGCGGAAAATCGAATCCAATGAGTATAATATCATGGGCATGCGAGGACTTTCTATTTTTAGACAGTGACACATGGTGGTGTTCTCCTAGTCATCCCGAGCATTTGGGGAAAGTTCGAGTCAATTTCGACAAGTTTTGAATTTTTGGGACAGGATGGCTATTTTTGGAAATTTCTATTTTTAGTAGTCGTCGTCATCTCCAGCAGTGCCAAATGGCAAATATCAAATTCTGACATCTGGCAGAGTATCAAAGTGATGTGGAATTTGCATGGCATGAGGGCACATTCTCCAAGATTGAGCATTTGAAAATAATTAATTGAGTCAAAGAGGGACGCATTGACGAGGCAGCGTTTCGTGGGAGTAAATTTAGCTAATATTGGATAATTTTTCTCACTAATTCCTCTTCACATTCCCCTTTTCACTTTCCATGCATTATTTCCTCAAAATTCGCCCTCATTTTGTTTTAACATTAATTTCCTAAATTTTAGGAAATTCCCTAAAAAAATAGGGTGAATTTCTCCTTATAGCCATAATTCACTCATCCTTTTGTCAAATTTATAATGAAGACATGTGTTGGAAAGCTAATTTTAGCCTCCATGCATCTCTTGTACTCCATAAAGCCAATGCGCTTTCATTCTCCCTCATCACTTCTCCATCTCTTTTTCAAGTGCGCCCTCCCTAATTTTAGGGTGCATTCTCCCTTTCTAATGCACATTTAACCCTCACTTGACACCTCATTACTCTCCCTCTTCCTTGCGCATGCAACCACCCTCATCTCATACTTAACCTTTTCTACCCATGTGCATGTGTTATATATCCTTCACTAATGCACTCATGCTTCTATACTTGCCCTTTTTACCAACTCATGTGACTTCCTCTTTCTCCTTTGGATATGCGCCCTCATAGCTATATATTGGATGTTTTTCTAGTGTTCTTGGTCAGTTCTTAGCAGCAGCAACATAGTGTTTTGTTCTCATTCTTCTCTTTCTCTCTCTTAGTCTAGTGACTCATTCTTTGAGCAAAGTGATCATTGTACCGGTTATGGACTTACCTATTGTGGTGTAGCCAACCCTCTTGCAATCCTATTCAATAAAGAAATTAAGTGTTTGTTCTCAACCTTTTTCTTGACGGTATTTTGCAAACTTTGCATTCTGATTTGTCATGTTTCTGAACTTTTCATGGTGATTTTATTGCTCTCTTGAGTAGTTTTCTATTCTAGTTCCATTCTATAATCATTGTGCTAACCCTGCAGGAACCCTCCAAGCGAAAAAAACCATATTTTCCTCATTGTTTTTGGAGTGTTTGACATGCTTTCCAAGACAAACAAATCCTTATGTTTTGTCCTTTATCACAGAAAATCAATTTTAAAGACAACAACAAGGTACCTAAGGTGCCTAGGGCCTCCCCCCAGAGGCTAGCAAGCACTATCCCAAATAGAGAGGGGTTTGGTCAATGACCATTTAGGACCATTACTCCTTTAATTAACCAAGTTTTTACCGCTGTCATAATAGGTATATCAACTCAAGTTGAAGGGTAGAAATTTGTGCTAACAAATTGGTGTCGTTGTCGGGGAACGCCAACCTTGGTAAACGACATTCGGTGAGTTATTTCAATTGTTTAATTTTATTTTGCTCACTTGGTGACTCCATAGGATACATGGGCGACTTCACAGGGGACCGTACACAGATCCGTTGATGTTTTTGGTAGCAGTGGGAGCTATTCACCTCCAGGACAAATTTTCTTATAGATGAAGGTGTCAAGAAGTCAAAGAAGATCCTAGAAGAGAAGTTGGCCTCACAGAAAATAATAAAGAAGAATTATAATGTTCTAGAAGAGAAGTCGGCCCCATAGGACAAAGACAAAGAGAAAATATATTTTCCAGGAAGACAGGTCAGCCCTACTGGAAATTACACCCGCCCAATCCAGTGTAAATAAAGGTGACACCTTCCTCATTTGTCACACTCTCTCACTTACCTAGAGCACAAGTTTAGTGGGGAGCTGCAGCTGCAGTTGTCCAGCAAAGGAGGAAGGAAGAATGGCACACTTTGGCTAGGGTTTATCTTTTGTCTTGGTGGTGTGCTAGTGGAGTCCATATACTCTAGCGCTCTGGCTAGGGTTTGATGTTGCTGCATTGTTGGGTTATCTCTTTTCGAGATAAGTATTCTTCTTTGTTGGTTTTCTCTAGTAGATAGAGCTAGTTCTTGGCAAGGATATTTTGTTAAAAAATAATTAAAAAGTACCTAGGCAAGTGTTTCTCATCACCTAGGCGCCTAGGGGGTGGGGAAGTGCCTAATTTGGACCCTTGTCATTTAATTTATGAGAGATAAATTAAAATGTGACTTTATGACTTAAGTGAAGGGGGTGAATGAATGGACACTCAATCTCATCCACTCATCTAATCCAATCTCAACCGTTGGATTATGAAACCCCTCACATTCCCTCATTGAGTTGACTAGGGTTAGTGAGGCGCCCTCCATCTTCATTGTTGAGTGATTTGGAGAGAGTTTGAGAGAGTGAAGTAGAGTTGAAGCAAAGAAAACATTTTTCTGAAGGTGGCACGGATTCTAAGACAGAAAAAGTGTAATGTCCCATTCCCCCTAGGCAGTCAGAATACCGTGGTGGTTTACACAGTTTCTCGTAAACCATTAGACAGATGAGTTAGGGAAATGATATTGGTAAAGTCACTTTCGAATTATAAAGTGAAAACTTAGGAAAAGTGAGTTTATTAATATTAAACCCCTCTTTGAGGGTATTTCTCTCCAATTATTAATTAAATGAATATTTTAATGGAGAAAAAGAAAAATGAAAGAATAAAAGGACGGTTGAGGGTGGAAAAGGTATTATTGACTATTCATTTAAAAAAATTGAGTTTTGGAGAAGAGCTAGAGAGCTAGCGAGGGTTTCAGTTGGAAACCCATTTCGGCACCTCGGATTCGGCAGTGAAACTATCTGCCCTAGCCGTGAGATTGGAGAAGTCATTCCGGCTTCTCATTTGCAGATATTGGCAGTGTGATTCAGAGATCTTCATTGAAGAAAGAATTGCATTTGCAGATTTGCTAAGAAGTGGCATTTTCTCCTTGGCACGAGTTGATAGTTTGTGGCGTTCCTTGAGCTGGGCGCATCCATCTTTGTCTTGCTGCGTGTGGACCATTGGAGTTGAGTCGAGCCTCTCCCTAGGCATGGAATCCCCCTGGTTGAGCGTGTCCTTCAGTTGGCTATCTTTGCTGATCATTATTTATGGGCTGCGTGTGATATCTGGATGGTCGTGTCTACCTCTACAAGTGTTGCGAGTTTGCCAAAGCTGCTGCGTGGTGAGCAAGGGAAGAGTTGCTGCTGTATGGACCTATGCTGGACGGCTTTACTCTGTATGGGCGAATGATATAAGGCCGAGTTTGGACTGCTGGAACATTCCTGTCAACTGGAGGCGCAAGACATCTCTATGGTCGTCCCCCTTCTATCAATGTGTGAGATCAGTTCTGATTCCTCTCATCGCTGGGTGTAATTGGAGGTCCCATGCTCCACCTATCAGTCATTTCCTTCAGTTTTGAGAGGTACTTTATCCTATTCTATGTGCAATAAACTTAGCCATTGATATTTAATGAAAGACAGCCTGAGTTTGATTATTTGGCTCCTTTAAATGTGATTGTTTTCATCATTAATTTTGTGGGTTTTACTTAATGTCGGAACAACATATTATGCACTTCATTGGGGAGGTATAAGGTGTTAGAAAACCATCCAATCAGCAAACCAAACCAAGAAACAGCCCGCTGTTCACTTAAATTTCATCTACAGCAGTTAGATATAGAAGCATGCAAAGTGTTTGACGAAAGTCCCACACCAGATTCGGGAGGTTTTTACCACTTTTTGCAACCTAGAATATTTCAAAAAGTACAACACGCAAATCGAGGAGAAGGTAAAGCATACTTGGGCCATACAGTACAAATTTTTGAGGAGTCAGTTCAGCTGAAAATGGCACATAAATCAAGGAGGTCGTACTGCTGATTTCTAAGGCAAAGAGGGCATGAATTCCAAGGATTTCGTACAACACTTTTGGCACAGAAATCGAGACAAGAGGAGGCACGATTTTCTGGAAAATTCTGTACAGTCCGTACAGCTAGGAGACAAGAAAATTGAGGGTCGTACAACTCTGTTTTCTGGGCATGAATTTCGAGGAGTATGTGACTCAGATTCTGAGGAGGAACCTTGACACGGTTTACGAGATAAGTCTGTAATTTTTGTTGAAAATAAATTTCTGTTGTAACAGAAGATTTCTCTGAGCTCTGAAAATAATAAAAATCCCTCTCATTGGTTTTCCCCTTGTGGTTTTTTCTAAGGTCATGTTTGACCAAAAATCTCTATGCATTTTATTTTCTGAATATGGTGTTTGCTAATATAAATTTATTTCTGCAATAAATGTTGTTCAGAATCCTCATGTTTCAATTCTAAAATTTTGTTTATATGCTGAGTATTTATGGTTGTCATAAATCTGGGTTTTGGGCATTAAACACTGATAAAGATCAACGAGACTTGAAACTGGGTGGGGTCTGAAAATTTACATGGTATCAGAGTTGAAATGAAGAGAAGTGCATATTTAAATCAGCAAGACAAAGAAGAGGATGGAAGCTACTTCACCGGACAGATTTTGGAATTTTTATTTTCAGCTGAGAAGGGTCAATGGCTATTGGTTTAAGGGTTGAGGACAGACTTGATGGGACAGTAAATTTTGGTGCTTGGAAGGAGAGAATGATTTTGATTCTGAAGGAGAATGAGTTATGGGACATTGTTGAGAACTCCACAACAAACCCAGTAAATATACCTACAGATCCTACTCTTCTAACAACCTACACCAAGAAGAGTATCAAGGCTAAAAGAATCATCCTTGATGCCATCAAGGACCATTTGATTCCTCATGTGACAGGGAAGACAAATGCCTATGAGATGTGGGAGTCCTTGACAAAGTTGTATCAAAGTACAAATGAGAACTAGAAGATGGTTTTGAGAGAAAAACTAAAAATCATTAAAATGACAAAGGCTCAAAATGTGGTCACATATCTTACCAGGTTGACACAGGTGAGAGATGAACTTGGAGTTGTTGGGGAGGCCATTGTTGACAGTGAACGTGTGAGGAAAGCATTGAATGGGGTGACCAAACAATGGGTTTTTTTTGTTGAGGGAATTGTGGCTAGGGAGAATCTTCCCAAGCGGGAAGGTCTTTGGGATGACTTTGTTCAGGAGGAAACCCGAAGAGGTTATGTGCATGGCAGTTCATCTACTGGTAATGATGAGCAGAATGTGGGTCTTGCTTCTAACAACAAGAAGAAATTCAAAAAGTGTCCTAAGGGAGGAAACAAACCGAAGAGGGAAAGCAAGAAGGACATGAGCAAAGTCAAGTTCTTTGCATGTCACAAGTTTGGGCACTATGCAGGACAATGTCCTAATAAGAAGAAGAAGCAGATAGCAGCTTCAGCGGAGATGGAGGAGTTTTCCACCAGGTTCGATAAGGAGTTTTCATTAGTGGTGTGTCTTTCCACTAGAGCCACTCATTCCAGTGTTTGGTATATTGATAGTGGTGCCTCCCGCCATATGACAGGTGTTCGTGAGCATTTGATTGATCTTACATGGATTGGTGATCTTGAGGTAGTGTTTGGAGATGACCGGGTGGTCAAGGCAGTTGTTAGTGGGACAATATCATTTCAGAGGGAGTCTCTACCTCCCATGTTGTTGAGAGATGTCCTATATGTTCCTGGCTTGAAGAAGAACTTGATTTCAGTTTCTACTATTGAGGAGAGGGGATATGAGGTGTTGTTCCGTGATGGACATGTGCTCTTATTTCACAAGGGGTCTAGTATCACTTCGGCCAAAGTGATTGGGATTCGACATGAGCAATTGTACAAGCTCATGTTTCAACCAGCTAGTGCATTATATCATACTACCAGCAGCAGTGATCTTTGTGAGCTATGGCATAGGAGGATGGCCCATTTGCATCATGGGGCTCTGAGGATACTGAGGGAGATTGTGACTCGAGTGTCAGAGTTCAGTACAAAGCACCAGGAGTTGTGCAAGGGGTGTTCTTTGGGAAAGTACACCAAGACTGTCTTTCCTAGCAGTGACATCAGAGCAACATGTATACATGATCTGATTCATTCTAACATATGTGGTCCTATGTCTTCTGCATCTTTGAGTGGTTGTTTGTACTATGTCGTATTCATTGATGACTTCTCTCGGAAGTCTTGTATTTTCTTCATGAAGACCAAAGGATAGGTCTTCAATCGATTCCAAGAGTTTAAAGCTCTTGTGGAGAAGCAGACTGGGAGGAAAATCAAAGTACTGAGGACATATAATGGGGGTGAGTATACCTCCAATGAGTTTAATGACTTCTGTGCATGAGAGGGCATCAAGAGGGAGTTGATTGTTCCTTACAACCCACAACAGGATGGGATTGTAGAGAGGAAGAATAGGGCCACAGTTGGGGTTGTGAGAGCCATGTTGCATGATTAGGGGCAACCACTCTTTCTTTGGGATGAGGCATGTTACACTGCAGTTTATCTGCAGAACAAGGGTCCACACGTAGCATTGGGGGATAAGACTCCTGAGGAGGTTTTCTCTGGGAAGAAGCCTGAGGTTAGGCACTTTAGGATTTTTGGGTGCCTTACATATTCACATGTCCCTTCTGAGAATAGGACAAAGCTAGAACCCACGACAGAAAAGGGGATTTTTCTTGGGTATAGCGAAATTTCAAAGGCTTTCCACATATTCATCCCTTCCTTGAGGAAGACAATTTTGAGAAGGGATGTGGGATTTGAGGAGGATAGAGCCTTTAGGAAGTCACGAGGGACTGAGAGCGGTGAGCAGTCATCACCTCAGATTCAGGTGAGTCCACAATAGACTTCAGTGACACAAACTTCAGGTCCACCAGTTTCAATGACGACTGGTCCACAAGGCACAGGGCCACATGTGTGAGGACCACAAGTTATTGATCCTCAGATTTTAGGATCAAGTGCTCCATATTCTACTTCAGGTTCACAGTCTTCAGGTGATGGGGTTGAGCAGGGGAAGTCCTCTCCACGGGACACTACTTCGGAGAGGAGGAAGCCCAAGTGGCTCAGGACACTCTGAGAGAGGCACAAGGTTCAATGGGGAATCCCAGGCAGGCTGTGAGGGAGAGTAAACCTCCTGAGATATTTTGCAGCTACATTGTGATGGTGAGCAACATCAGGGAGTCTGAGCCTTCCACTTTTGAGGCTGCTGGCAGACAGGTTTGGAGAGATGCCATGATGGAAGAGTGCAATTCCATCATGAAGAATGATGCTTGGGAGATTGTTCCTAGACCCGAGGGGAAGTCAGTGGTGACTTCTAGATGGCTCTACAAACTCAAGTATGCTGCAGATGGCAACATTGAGAAGTACAAAGCTCATTTTGTGGCTCGGGGGTTCTCACAGGTTGAGGGAGTTGACTATGATGAGACATTCACTTCGGTTGCTAGATATACCTCGATCAGGGCAGTGATCTCTATTGTAGCAGAGACGGATTGGAAGATCCATCAGATGGATGTGAAGACCGCATTTCTGAATGGTCTCATAAAGAAGGAGGTGTACATTAAGCAGCCATTGGGCTTTGAGGTGCATGGGAGAGAGTCTCGTGTGCAGACTAGAGAAGGCATTGTATGGGTTGAAACAAGCTCCCAGAGCATGGTATTCTAGGATTGATGCCTACTTGCAGCAGTTGGTCTTTGAGAAGAGTGAGGCGGATCCCTACCTGTACTTCATTGTGGTTGGAGAGGATCCTCTCATACTCTTGCTATATGTTGTTGATCTTTTCATTACAAGGGCTGAGAGACTCATTACTAGCTGCAAGGAGAGCATTGCTTCAGAGTTCGAGATGACAGATATTGGACTAATGCATTATTTTTTGGGTTTGGAGGTTTGGCAGGAGCCTGGACACATCTTTCTGGGACAGGGGAAGTATGCTTGTGACATTCTAAGGAGATCCCAGATGGAGGATTGTAGGCCCATGACTACACCCATGATTACAAACTGGAAGAAGCTTCATGCTTCTGAGTCACAATTGGTTGATCCCACTTGATATCGTCAGTTGATCGGTTCATTGATGTATTTGGTCAACACCAGACCAGATACTTGTTTTGTTGTCAACACTCTTAGTTAGTTTATGGTGGAGCCTAGGAGAGTGCATTGGGTGGCAGCAAAACATGTGCTTGGGTATCGTTGTGGTACAGTGGATTATGGTCTGGACTATCCGAGAGGGGATGGAGTTCGATTGGTGGGCTATACAGATTCAGATTGGGAAGGATGTGTCAGTGACAGGAAGAGTACTTCTGGATGTTGTTTCGGATTGGGCTCAACAGTGGTGTCTTGGTTCAGTCGGAAGCAAAAGTCAGTGGCTTTGAGTTCCGCAGAGGCTGAGTATATGGCTACCAGTCAAGCCAGTTGTGAGGTCCTTTGGCTTCACAAGTTGTTGGTCGGATTATTTGGTGTGCAGTTGAGACCCACTATGATTTATTGTGACAATCAGAGTTGTATTAAACTCTATGAGAATCCAGTTTTTCACGACAGGTCTAAGCACATTGAGATTAGATATCACTTCATTCGGGATTATGTTCAGAGAGGAGCAGTTGAGCTACAATACATATCTACAAATGAGCAGGTTGCAGACATACTAAATCTTTGGGAAAAGGCAAGTTTGTATTCTTCAGGGACAAGCTTGGAGTGGTGAGTAACATCGTCCTCAGTAAGAGGGAGTGTTAAAAATGAATTAAAAAGTACCTGGGCAAGTGTTTCTCATCACCTAGGCGCCTAGGAGGTGGGAAAGTGCCTAATTTAGACCGTTGTCATTTAATTTATGAGAGATAAATTAAAAGGTGACTTTATGACTTAAGTGAAGGGGGTGAGTGAATGGACACTCAATCTCATCCACTCATCTAATCCAATCTCAATCGTTGGATTATGAAACCCCTCACATTCCCTCATTGAGTCGACTAGGGTTAGTGAGGTGCCCTCCATCTTCATTGTTGAGTGACTTGGAGAGAGTTTGAGAGAGTGAAGTGGAGCTGAAGCAGAGAAAAAAAAATTCTGAAGGTGGCACGAATTTCAAGACATAAAAGTATAGCATGCAAATCGAGGAGAAGGTACAACATACCTGGGTCATACAATACAGATTTTTGAGGAGGCCGTACAACTGAAAATGGCACAAAAATCGAGGAGGTTGTATTAATGATTTCTAAGGCAAAGAGGGCACGAATTCCAATGTTCTTATACAACAGTTTTGGCACAGAAATCAAGACAGCATAAGGAGGCACGATTTTCTGGAAAATTCCATACAGTTTGTACAACTAGGAGGCAGGGAAATCGAGGGTCGTACAACTCTGCTTTCTGGGCACGAATTTCGAGGAGTATGTGGCTCAGATTTTGAGGAGGAACCTTGGCACGGTTTACGAGATAAGTCTGTAATTTTTGTTGAAAGTAAATTTCTGTTGTAACAGAGGATTTCTCTGAGCTCTGAAAATAATAAAAATCCCTCTCTCACTGGTTTTCCCCTTGTGGTTTTTTTCAGGGCCAAGTTTGACCAAAAATCTCTGTGCATTTTATTTTCTGAATATGGTGCTGCTGATATAAATTTATTTCTGCATTAAATGTTGTTCAGAATCCTCATGTTTCAGTTCTGAAATTTTGTTTATATGCTAAGTATTTATGGTTGTCATAAATCTGGGTTTTGGGCATTAAACACTGATAAAAATCAGCGAGACTTGAAACTGGGTGGGGTCTGAAAATTTACATATTCTCTATAAGAAAAGTTGTTGGGTTTTCTTCCCTTCTGTAGAAGGGTTTCCCAGGATAAACTACTGCTTTATATTGCAATATATGCTTATCTCGGGAGAAGGCACGCGTAGGTGCCGATGGTTGGGTGGCGATGGTGTAGCATCGCCTATGGTGAAACGAGCATGCAAAAGAAGTTCAAATTGCTATCGTAAATCTAATGTTAACGAAACTAATGAAAATTCAACATGGAATCAGAGCAAGTTTCCTTCAAAACAGTCTAATCACTCGAAGGAAGATCGTGAGAGTTACCACATTGTTGCAATTTTCCGCCGCTCAAGACCTAAACCTTGTCAAGATCATTGAGCAACCTATTTGGAAAGTTGCAGTTGCAATGCCAGTTGCTTCGTGCCAATTGCAGTTTCCATCTGCCAATTGCTAGTTGCGCAAGCCTTGAGATTAGAAGATAAGTTGAGGTACGGACTTATATATGGTTAAAATTGCATCATTATCATGAGGGTGTTTGCAGGAGAAGGGATCTATTTTCTAAGCGACAATATGTAGATCCAAGGGATCTCAGATGTAGTGCATTCAGAGAAACAATGCGCCCTTCCTGGAAGTGAAGACTCCAGGTTTGATTGTTTTGATATGCCTCTAGTTGTTATGGAATTATTGTTATCTTATGTTGCATTCTAATCTATTGAAGTTATGATCATTATGAGGTGCACTTGTTTGTAAGCTAAATTGATCTCCTCTAGGAGATATTCTTGTTCTTGTTTCTTGTTCTGGGAAGGTTATCTTGTTAAATCCCATGGAAGTTGCCATGGAGATGTTTTTGTTCTTGTTTCTTGTTCCAGGCAAGTTACCATGGAGGAAAGTCACCACTGATAGCTTTGAGAGGGAGCTATAGTGACAGTTGCAGAAGAAAACATATTAGATAGTCTCTAGTTTGAGACATAAAGTAGTCTCACCAGACAAGGAGTTTGTACAGATTGGCAGTTCGACCAATTCAGGCCTTGATGCATGATTCTATCAGTCTGAGTGAGTTATGGCATAAGAGACTTGCTCATTTGCATTATAGAGCTCTTCCCGCTCTGGGGAAGATGGTGATAGGTCTTCCAGCTCTTCGTGTAGAGCATGATGGTATTTGTAGAGGTTGTGCTCTTGACAAGAATGTCAAGGGATCTTTTCCGGGCAGTGACAACAAATCCAAGGGGGTCTTGGACTTTGTGCATTCAGATTTGTGTGGGGCTATGACAATTGCTTCCTTGAGTGGATACTTATACTATGAGATCTTCAGACTTTGATTTTGAAAAATATGACTCTTGAGAAGGCCTTCACCGGAGTGAAGCCTGAGGTTGGACACTTCGAGATATTTGGGTGTTCTATTTACATTCACATACCCAAGGAGAAAAGGATGAAGTTAGATCCTTCAGGAAAGAAGGGTACATTTGTTGGGTATATTGAGTCTTCATAGGCATATCAGACCTACATCCCAGGGCATAGATAGATTGAGGTGAGGATGGATGTTTCCATTGAGAAGGAGGTAGCCTTCAGGAGATCTAGAGGATCTCACATGGAGATTGATAGTAAGGCAGGAGGATATGGTATCTTCTCCCCCTCACCCTTCAACAGTTCAAAGGGAGACAGTTGAGCCCATACAGAGGTCGTTGGTCCAGTTGATCCTGTGGATCATGTTGATGTTCCCAGAGATATTGCAGTAGTCCAGAAGAGTCCTGCATGGGATCGTTAGAGAATGTCTCATGTAGTTGATCATCACATGTAAACTCGGCTTAGTCCATCGAGGAGTACGACCTGGAGAATGTCTCACGAAGTTGCAATCATCAACACTCTGAGAGCTTCACACAACTCTAGTTATCACAATGAATCACAGGGATTGTTAGAATATTGTGCTCGTTTCACCATAGACAATGCTACACCATTGTCAGCCAACCATAGGCACAAAGCCACCCCCGAGCACCTTAACCTTTGCTAGATAGAATGATTCCGAGAAGACACACTAGAACCAACAGATAAACCAAGAGAGTGTGCCTTCTCTAAGGTAGCGCACAATTAAGAGTACCAAAAAAAGATGACCAAGAGTGTGTTGCACCACTGTAGATGCTACAACTCTTCTTCCAAACTTGCGCACTACTTTTGTTGCTACTACACTTCTAAGCTGTGCACAGCAACTGAGTGAGTGTGTGTTTTTCCAAATGAGCTAAAACGCCTTCTATTTATACTAATCTGGCCAGGTGAACATGTGTCTTTTTAAGTAAGGTCGACCTGTCCTTTTCTGCATATAATACTTCAATATTACTTATTTTGTTGAGTCGACTTGTCTTCTAGGGTTTTCACACATATGTTTAGGTTTTCTCTTGCTTCTAGAATATTCTATTCTAGTCAAAGGTTTATCCATGGAGGTTAATACCTCTCGCGGCTACCAAAACGTCAACACTTCCTCTTAGTGATCCAGAATTGGATCTTGGGACCAAAATGGGTCCAGGAAGACCTAAAAATCAAAGTTCTCATAATGGCTTCAAAACGGACGTGTGTGTAGGCCTCGTCGATACGAATCCAACACAACTTGAATGGACTCAAACGGACGTTGTATGCTCCATATATCGTGATCTGTTCATTTTTCCAAACATGCAAAAAGTCAACGCCGATGTCAGCATGACATCATGTTGACGTGAAAGCGTCTGGAGGTGACACGTGGCAGATGACAGTACAGTGACGTGGCAGGTATACGTGGACCAATCAGGGAGTGACATGTGTCACCACTACAAGGGTGACACGTGGCACATCTGTACTGATGACGTGGCAGGTCCGACACATGGCAGGTACAGTGGTAGGTGACTGGGTTGCCAACTCGACAAACAAGTGGACCAACGGTTGATTGACACGTTGCATGTTTGGGCAGGTGGTGAGGTGCCACGTGGCACCCATTTATTGGCTCGTTTGGTTTTTGGCAAAATGTTGGACTCCATGAGGTTTGAACCCGCGACCTCGGGCGTGGACGAATGACTTGGCAGGGTCAGGCTAGCCAGCCCGCCCTCGCTTTGGGTCTTAACCATATGTGGGTTCATTTATATTTAAATTTAAATGTATAGTATGGTGGCGGAGTTTAGGGCTAGGGCTAAGCCCCAGCCCCCGGCGGACATTCCATATAACCATACCACAATGCAACGACTATGTATTGTGTTGGCACATTTGGTAATGGTCTAGCCCACGGTTTACGTTACTGGCCACATAACACCATATGACCCGGGACTCTACCATTTGGCACGAAGGATAAGGGCTACCCTCGGTCAGTCGGGATAGCCCATTGACCATGGGCTTAACCAATGACTAATGACCAGGGCTTAAACAAGGCACGTGGAGGTATAAGGTGTGGGGATATGCCATGACCTGTGACCAAGGGCCGAGAGTTAAGGGCCAGACCAACGCGCGCACGAGCCTGAGGCCACATGGAGGCTCCCACATGACCAGGGGCGCGGAAGTAAAGGTGGCTACGCCCTAATTTGCCCAAAAGTGGTTTTAATACTTTATATTATGATTTTTTTATGATTTTCTCAACAGATTTGTGGGATTTTGGTCATTTTTGGGGGATATTGGGCCCTTTTTTAGGCCAGATCTTGGGGAGAAGTTAGAAGGTTGTTACCAACTTCAGATCTATATAAACCAGGGCTTCTTGAAGCCATGGGAGGAGGTTCAGAGCAGGTTTATGCTGAAGATTTTCCAAGCCAGAGTCATTTTTATGCAAGGAAGTTGTTGAGGAGAACACCTTTGCGGGCCATTTTTGGGAGCTCCGGTTATCCGTTTTCAGTGCCGTCAATTTTGTTGGGTTCCAGAGATCTGGTAGAACAAGACCAAATCAGTTTGTAATCCTTTTGGCACTATTGTGATGTACTTTTAAAGATTTGAACAGAAATAAGAAAGCCTCACCCACTGAGACAAAGGCCTGGAGACATAGGCGAGATTGTCGAACTTCGTTATCAACTTCTCTTGTTATGGTTTGTTGTTGAATTATGTTTACTTTCAGATCTGAATATGTTATCATGGCTGCAATGTTTCTTTAGATTCTTCCTCTTTCATTCAGCTTCCTAAATGGTTAATTAACACATGCATAATAACACAACCATTGTCATTTAAAAGATCTTTTCGGATCACTTAGCTAGGGAGGTATTTAACCAAGATGTTCCCTTTTGGTCTTCATAGCCTTGCTCGCTATGCCATGATCCTCTCATCACGGTTACGCGGACCATGCTACTGGTAGCATCATTACGTCACACATGGATGCACCCATATGCAAGTGTCAATCTTGTCTAGGGGCCACAACTCGCTAGAGAACACTACAACTACACCTTGTAGTGTGTGTCGCCATCATCGTCATGGGCTACACCCACATGATGTGCTCACCCATGGTTACACCCATGTCGTGAGTATCACCATTACTAACATCATTATCCATCCATCTCACATGGCATGGGAAAGACCTACATGGTCTTGCAGACCAATAGCATCACTAGAGCTACACAGGCTATCTCATGATCACCCGGATCATATTACGAGAAAAACCATCACAACCATACATGGTCTTGACTACGCCACTAGCGTACCATAGTGTCTCACAGGTGTAGCAACATCTCAGCATACTAGAGCATCTCACTGGAGTAGCCTATAGCTCGGCATAAAGCCTAAAACTCGGCACAAGGCCTACAACTCGGCATGAAGCCTACAACTCAGCACAAGGCCTACAACTCAGCACGAAGCCTACAACTCGGCATGAATCCTACAACTCGGCACAAGGCCTACAACTCGGCACGAAGCTTACAAATCAACATGAAGCCTACAACTCGTCACAAAACCTACAACTCTGCACAAGGCCTACAACTCCGTACGAAGTCTACAACTCGGCACAAAGGCCTACAACTTGACATGAAGCCTACAAGATCCTTCTTTTCGAATTCTTCCATCAACTCCCTCTAACTGAGAGAATCCTCGAACCACGCTTCCATCTGCTGCATGTCCCTATGCATCTTGCAAAGTGTCATGAAACCTTGCTTCTTCCTAATCATTGACTCCCTATGAAGTTTGACTCCCTCTAAGTCCTTTCAAGTCTTGCTTTCTGTGGTAACCTTCCTGGAATACGTAGGATAAACAAGGTGTCCTGCTTGAGAACAAGAACAAGAAATATCTCCTGATATGCAAACCTAGAGTCTGGCTATTGTTTTGTTTGAGTTGTTTTTCTTCTGAGACAAATATTCTTTCCAACCTAGAGAGCGTGTTGTTCCTCTAAATGTATTAGATCTGAGATCTTTCTAGCTCTACAATTGCTTCTTGGGAAAAGATCCCTTCTCTTTCCAGAGATTTAGATCTGCAGTAGTTGCTTTTTATTATTTCTCCTACTCCACTTTCATGTGCTTGGAAGCTCCAAAAATCAAACTCTTCATCCTTTGACACCTGTTCTTCAATCTGTGGTTCCATAAATTTTCCCTTTGTTCTTTGCAAGGATGATGTTAATACTTGTCTTCCATGCTCTACCAAGAGACCATGCTTCTGCTGTGCCACTCTGATTTTATGGAGAAAGTCATGACTGTCTTTGAATTTGACCTTGACCAGTCTTTTGACTTTTGTCTTGCATAATTTTTCCCTTTGTTCTTTGCAAGGATGATGCCAATACTTGTCCTCCATGCTCTACCAAGAGACCATTCTTCTGTTGCGCAACTCTGATTTTATGGAGGAAGTATCACTGTCTTTGAATTTGACCTAGACCAGCCAAACCTTGACTTTGACCCCAAAAATTCAACTTTGACGTTTTTGATGGCTGAGGGCACCAAGAGATGTGTTGGGTTAGGGCGCACTAGGATATCCAAGAATTATGAAAAATGCTTCACTTAAAGTGCCTGAACAATTAGGTTAGGGTTTGTTATTGCTGTAATATCATAAACCCTAGTTGCAACTGCAATTGTGCTACAACGAGCTTGACAGAGAGTTGTGGATCTACCTTCCAGTGGTTAGATTGTTTCGAATGTGGTGTGGGCCCATAACTTGTTAGAATATTGTGCTCGTTTCACCATAGACAATGCTACACCATTGTCACCCAACCATAGGCAAACAACCACCCCCGAGCACCTTAACCTTTGCTAGATAGAATAATTTCGGGAAGCCATACTAGAACCAACAGATAAACCAAGAGAGTGCACCTTCTCCAAGGTAGCGCACAATTACGAGTACCAAAAAAAGTTGAACAAGAGTGTGTTGCACCACTACAATTATTGTTGCTCCTCTTCCAGACTTACGCACTACTTCTGCTGCTACTGCACTTCTAAGATATGAGCACCAACTGAGTCAGTGTGTTTTTTTCCAAATGAGCTAAAGAGCCTTCTATTTATACTAATTTGGCCAGGTGAACATGTGTCTCTTCAAGCATGGGACCTGTCCTTTTCTGCATATAATACTTCAATATTACTTATTCTGCTGAGCCGACTTGTCTTCCAAGGTTTTCACACATCTGTTTAGGTTTTCTCTTGCTTATGGAATATTCTATCCTAGTCAAAGGTTTATCCATGGAATTTAATACTTCCCACAGCTACCAAAACATCAACAAATACCTCCCTAGCTAAGAGGGAGTGTTGATGTTTTTGGTAGCAACGGGAGGTATTCACCTCAGGGATAACTTTTCTTATAGATGAAGATGCCAAGAAGTCAAAGAAGATGCCACAAGAGAAGTTGACCTCACAAAAAATAATAAAGAAGAATTATAATGCTCTAGAAGAGATGTCGACCCCACAGGAAAAAGACAAAGAGAAAATATATTTTCCAGGAAGATAGGTCGGCCCTATTGAAAATTACACCTGCCCAGTCCAGTATAAATAAAGATGACGCCTTCCTCATTTGTCACACTCTCTCACTTACCTAGAGTGCAAGTTTAGTGGAGAGCTTCAACTGTAGTTGTCCAACAAAATTGGAAGGAAGAATGGCGCACTTTGGCTAGGGTTTATCTTTTGTCTTGATGGTGTGCTAGTGGAGGCCATATACGCTAGCACTCTGGATAGGGTTTAATGTTGTTGCATTGTTGGGTTATCTCTTGTGGAGATAAGTATTCTTCTTTGTTGGTTTGCTCTGGTAGATAGAGCTAGTTCTTGGAAAGGATATTCTCTATAAGAAAATTTGTTGGGTTTTCTTCCCTTGTGTAGAAGGTTTTCCCAGGATAAGCCACTGTTTTATATTGCAGTATATGCTTAGCTTGGGGGAAGGCACGTGTAGGTGTCGATGGTGTAGCATCGCCTATGGTTAAACGAGCATGCAAAAAGAAGTTCAATTTGCTATGGTAAATCCAATGTTAACAAAACTAATGAAAATTCAATAAGATCATCCTAATTCCACCCCACACAAGGAATTTATCCATCCCTTAGCGATATGGAACACCTGTTTCAGAGTAGTTTGTTCATAACTCCTACAACTAGTCCTCCCCTTACAATTGGTACAGTTGTTCTAAAATCAGTCGAGGTATCTCTTCCATTCAATTCTTCAACTCCTAACATTGTGGTAAGTGCTTCGACACCTCAGGTATCATCTTTTCATTCCTCGGCTCCTTTGGTCATAGTCCCAAGTCCTGGTCCTTTAGTTATTTCATGTTCTTCATCTACTTCAAGTTCTAATAACATGGTTGGGCAAGTAACTAGGTTTACATTCAATGTGTTTGTTCCTTTAAACATAGTTGCTATTCCAGGGCGACCACATGCTTTACCTACTACTAGTTATGTCAAAAAGTTGCCCAAATTTCAGGGGAATAACGCCATCAATGCGTAGGAACACATAGACCAATTCTAGAAAGTATGTGATGATGAAGGAGTTGAGCCTGAGGATGTAGCAATGAAGATGCTCGTCTAAACTTTGGAAGGTGAAGCACACTCATGGTACAAGAGTCTCCAAAATAACTCTATTAACGATTCGAAAAGTTCTTGGAGAGATGGGGTGAGAAACATGATACCTCTTTCCTACTTAGAAATTTTGTTGATCTTAATAAGAAAGAGAATGAAATTGTTTTAGAATTTAATAAGCATTTTGCAAAGGCTTATCATAAAATTCCAGCTATTCTTACACCCAATGTTGAGTTTTCTTTGATTTCATATTTAGAGAAGTTTGATGGAATTTTGGGTGTTTTGATCAGACAAAAGGTGCCCACATCACTGGATGTTTCCTACAAAACGACCATTACAACAGAGAAACACCTTTCTTTAGCCTCTGAATCCCAAGTCCCACTTATCTTGTTGCTTGACCCACAAGATAGGAGAACTTCTAACCCTCCTACGCAAGCATTGCATGAACCTAAGCAAGAAGAGGGAACCTCCAAGGATGCAACTTTTGGGTTAGTAAATGACTTGAGCAATAGGATAGTGAAGGTAGAGAAGATGCTTCAGAATCAATTAGTTGTCTCACAACCCAAACCCATCGACCAGAGGATGCCTTACCAGTATCCCAAGAAGAAGGATGAGCCCAAGCCCCCAACACAAGCATCCAGGACAAATTACATTGATTATGCCTCATCCAATTTGTATTGTCGATCCTATACCCTTTCCCTTAGTGATTCATTGTGTGCTATCTTTGGCCAAACTGCACATCTTTATGAGCAAGGAGAGGACCCATCTAATAACCCAGATAACAATTTGAAAACAGTGGTTGAATTTGAACCTATAGAAGAACCTTATGTTTTCCAAGCCTTAGATGTTACTAAGGTCACACCTCATAGCACCTTTCAAGTGCCACAAGATCAGTGGAAAGCCTTGCAACCTGACTTGCAGCCACTTCACACTCGACTGGTTATTCAAGAAGACATCCAGAGAGCCAATGAAGTTGTTGCAATCAGAGTAGCAAAGCTCACAAAGCAATATGCGTGCAAAGGCAAACCTCAAGTTCTTCCATCATTTCTTAGAGGTGAGGGTTCTACTGCTCAGGTAAACAAGAACCTTCCTCCTTCCTTGTTACCTCTTCCAGTTCGAATTCGATCTGAAACATCTTGTTTTTCATTAGAGAATGAGCTTGCTAAGATAAAGATTCATGTTCCTTTAAGAGAATTAATTCACATGCCTAGTCACAAAGAGTTCTTGGATAGGTTCCTAGGAATTAGGGGTGAGGTTAACCTTGCACATGAATGTCCACAAGTCTTCCTTGGCCTTGGTAAGGCAAACAATAATCATACCCCTTTCTATTGTTCATTTAAGGTTAATGGTTTGATTATACGAAACTGCATGCTAGATTCTAGTGCATCTAACAATATCATGACTCTTGAAGTTATGCATGAGCTTGGATTACAGATCACCGAGCCTTGTTGGAATGTGCAAGCAGTGGATGCTAGGGAGGTGCCTTGTTGTGGGGTTATCAAGGATTTACAGATTTGTTTGCTGGCAGCCCCAAAGAAGATGTTAGTCATGGATGCACTTGTCATAGATTGTCCTATATAGTGGGGTATGCTCCTTTCGAGACAGTGGGTCGCAGATGTAGGGGGTTCCATGCAATTGGATCTGTCATATGCCGACATTCCTATTTCCCAGGTTGAAAAGGTAAGACTTTACAAGGAACATAAAATGATGCACAATGTTGAGAAACCCTGAGTTAGAGACAATGACTACCTTTACCCAGACATAAGAGACCCTAATGCGCAAGAGACAGACATGGGTGCATACATGCTTTCATAAGTTCCTGAAGTACCGATGCCTTTTGTACTAGAGAGTGAACTTGAGCATTCGTAGGTTTAGTCCATGAATTTTGATGGTGCAAAGCACAACAGGGATCAGGTGCAGGTGTTGTCATCATTGCTCCTTCAGGTATGATATTTCCATTTTCTTCACGTTTATAGTTTAATTGTACTAACAACATGGTAGAGTACGAGGCTTTGCTATTTGGTTTGCGGAAAGCTAGGAAGATGGGAATCAAACTACTGAAGGTGAAGGTGATTCAGAGCTTATCGTGAATCAAGTAAGAATGAAGTGTGAAGCTCGAAACCAAAGGCTAAAGAGGTATAGACATGCAGTGTGGGATGAGATTGAGTATTTTGATGCATTTAACATTTCTCACATTGATAAGACTTTAAATGAAATGGTTGATTCTTTGGAGACTGTTGCTACCTTTTTTACACCTTGGATTGCTAACCCTTATATTACACACTTATTTGAGGTTTATTTTCGTCCTTTTGTTCCGAATAACAAAGGATCTTGGCAAGTTTTTAAAAATGATAGACATATTTTGAACTTTTTGAATTTTGTTAATGAGTTTGCTAATCATAACATTGATGAAATACAAGAGAGAGAGGAGGTCCCAGTGATTCCGTTGAAAAGTAACAAAATTCCTAAGGGTTTAGTCTCGTTAGAAGATTTATTTGATAGGTCGGATGCTTTTCAAGGAACTAATAAATCTTATATTGATGATCAGGTTGATGAGGTAGACAATGGAAACAAGGATACACCAAGAATCATTAAAGTCAGTAAGGGATACACACTAGAAGAGAAAAGGAAGATTGTTAGGTTGATAAGAGAGTATAGGGGTGTATTTGCATGGTCTTACAACGAGCTTAAGGCCTATGACCCAAAGATCATTAACCATGTAATACCATTATTAGAGGGCACCAAACCCTTTAGGCAGAGATTGAAATACATGAATCCTATGGTGGTTCCCACGATTCAGAAGGAACTCCAAAAGTTGTATGAAGCACAGATCATTGAACCAATCAGGTATTCTCACTGGGTAGCCAACTGTGTACCGGTAAGGAAAAAATCATGGGAGATTCACATTTGTATTGATTTTAGAAATTTGAATTGTGTGTGTCTCAAAGACAACTACCCCTTGCCTAGCATGGAACACGTTGTTCAAGCAGTGACCGGATTAGGTATGATGTCCATGTTGGACAGTTTCTTTGGTTACAATCATGTATTGGTTCCCAAGTGTGACAAGTATAAGACAACTTTCATTACTCCTTGGGGAACTTATTCATATATTTGTATGCCTTTTGGTTTGATGACTCCTTGGGGAACTTATTCATATATTTGTATGCCTTTTGGTTTGATGAATGCTGATGCAACTTTTCAACGTGCTATGGATTTCACTTTTTTGGATTATTTGTTTAAATTCTTAGTAATATATCAGGATGACTTGATTATTTATTCGAAAAATAAGAATGACCATATTGATCATTTGAGAAAACATTTTGACAGGTGCAGGTCTCTTGATATATCTCTCAACCCAAAGAAGTCAATTCTTGGGGTGTTTGAGGGAAAGTTGCTCAGGCATATTATGTCCAAAGAGGGAGTAAGGATAGACCTTGAAAGGGTCAAAGGTATTATGGAGATCCCACTCCCATCTAGCCGGAAGAGCATTCAATCATTCTTTGGTAGGATTAACTTTGTGAGGCATTTTATGCCGAACTTTGTGGAGATAGCCAAGCCCATATCTGATATGTTGAAGAAAAACCATGACCTCAAGTGGAGTGACGAAGCCAAGAAGGCTTTTGACAACATTAAACAGGCTTTGTGTCACTCACATGTTCTTATTAGTCTCGATTATGCTAAAGATTTTCAAATTTTCTCTTTTGCTTCTGATTCAACTATGGTTGTTGTGTTATTGCAAAAAAATGATAAGGGATTGGAGCAACCTATAGCTTTCATGAGTATGTCCTTGCAAAAAGAGGAATTGAACTACAAGTCGATGGAGAAGCAAGCCTATGCTCTTGTAAAGGGGTTGGCACACTTTAGGCCTTACTTTTGGAACTCGAGCTTATGTTCCCCACCCCATGGTCAAGGACATTTTGGTTCAAAAGGATTGTAATGGAACCAAGGGGAGGTGGATCACTAAGATCCAAGAGTATGATTTAGAAGTGAGGCCTACCAAGTTGGTAAGAGGCCAATGTTTAGCAAGGTTGATGGAAGAGAAGAACTTGGAGGCTATCGAGGATCAACGGGTAGTTTCTCAGGTAAACCTCTTAACCGACCCTTTCAAGAATTCAAATTGGTACCAGGATATCATTTTATATTTGGAAAATTTGTCATATCCCCCTAACTTTACCAACACGCAAAGACGATCTTTGCAGCTTCGTGCTACAAAATATTGTTTGTGGCGGGGGCGATTGGGGTGGAGGAATCCCAAAGGAGTGATCTTGCAGTGTGTGGACTTGGAAGAGTCCAAGGAGCTCTTGAAAGAGATTCATTCTAGAGTGTGTGGTGGGCATTTTTCTTCTCGAACCACCGCACACAATATTATGCACACAACCTACTATTGGGCCAACACTTTTCAGAGATGCGCACTCTTTTGTTCGAGCATGTGAGGCATGCCAGAGATTTGAAGGCAAGCAAAAGCTTCAGGCTCTGCCTTTGAATCCAGTCATTGTGGAGACCCCTTTCCAACAGTGGGGTCTCGATTTTATTGGGTAAGCACAGAGTTCCAGTGCAAGACATACATGAATACTAGTAGACACCGATTACTTCACCCAATGGGTTGAAGAAGTGCCACTTAGGACATCTTCTAGTGCTACTATTATCATGTTTTTGGAGGAAAATATCCTCACTAGATTTGGTGTCCCACAGAAGATCACGATTGATAATGCTAGTTGAGTTGCATTTTTTTCTCGATATGGTATTACTTTGGCTCACGCGGCCAATTACTACCCACAGGGAAATGGCTTAGTAGAATCAAGTAACAAGAACTTAATTAGGATAATCAGAAAGACAGTCAAGGACAACAAGAGAGCTTGGGACAACTATCTCAAATTTTATTTATGGGAAGTTAGAATCGCATGAAAAAGATCAACTAGTAAGATTCCTTTTGAGTTGGTCTACGAATTAAATGCAGTATTGCCTATTAACATGAAGTTGTCTCCATATAAGCTATTGGGACAATTTTCCACCAACAAGGAAGCATTGCAAAACCACATTGACGAGTTGGTGCAACTAGAGAAAGATGGACTTATGGCTTATACCCAATTTACAGATTATCAAGCACACATAAAAGAGATATTTGAAAGGAAGGAAAAAGGAAAGAAATTTCATATTGGTGACATGGTCTTGTTGTGGGACAAGAAAAACGAGAAATCAAGTGACCACAACAAGTTCGACAGTCTTTGGTTGGGCCCATACATTATTGACTCATCAGTAGGGCCTAACACATTTTAACTGACTAATTTGGAGGGTGAACTTATAGGGTTTCCTGTCAATGGGCAATGCCTAAAAATATTTCAATGAGGGGCATAGTCCCAAACAATTTTGGGGTTTTTGGGCGATGTTAGAGTAGTGTTAGAGTAGGTCCTTTTCCTTTTCCGCATTCTCTTTTTAGTAGTTTAGCTTGCTGATTTTTTTGCAAATTGTAGGACAACAATCTACATTTTCCTAGTAGTGTCTTTTCCCCTCAGTTATTTGCTTCAATCTTTTGCATAAAGTGTCGTTGATTTTTCCAAAGTCATATCAACATGTGGTCGTGTCTTGTGTGTCTTTCCTTTCATGAATAAATGGTTGTCCACTAGTGCTTTTCTTGGGTCAAAATTTGAATGTCTATCTATCACATGTCGAGCCTTTGTGTTTATCATTAGAGTGAGCCTGGATGGGGGTCCCGTCTGTCATGTTCATGAAGCATTAATCCTTTAGGATGGGTAGTTTGAGGAGACATAGGAGAGTCTTGAATCATCTTATGTCTTGTCTCCTCATCTCTTATCATTGAGCCTTCTACTTTGAGTCAGTGATTCGAAATCGGATCCAGAAGCCTGATAGGGCTTGAAAAATGCTAAAAAATGAAAGTGCTCGGAATGCGACGAAACCTGTGCCATTGCGTCCGTCTCGTCTTCCTAATTCCGGTGGTATATTTACTTCGTCAAACGGAGTCCGTATGGAGAAGATATCGCGTTCTGTCCGAAAAGTCAAACAGGCAAAAAAGGGGATGACTGTACAGTCCGTACAGTCCACGTGGCATGTCCGTACAACTGACGTGGCGGCTCCAGAAGGCGACACGTGGCAGGATCGTACGGAGGACACGTGGCATCACCAGGACGCAACACGTGTCAAGTGGATTTGGCATTTCTGATGTACGGTTGGACCAGTACTGAGGTGACACGTGTCACCACTCACAGGGTGACACGTGGCAGGCTGACGTCATCGGATGACGTGGCGAGATGACAGGGCGTACGGTTGGGCTGACGCAGCAGGACAAGTGGCAGTATGGCAGAAGTGATGTGGCACACACGTGGGCCAATCATAGGCTGACACGTGGCAAGATTCAGTTGGTTTTTAAAGCGCCACGTGGCCCAGTCATGGGCTGCCACGTGGCGCTGCATCATTGGTTATTGGCTTTGTTTAAAAATTTGTTATGGAACGGTCGGGGATTCGAACCGGCAACCTCCCGAGTGGCAGCGGACCGGCAGAGCTGGGCTAACCGCCCGCCCCGTGGTGGTTCTTGTTAAAGTAATCGACAAAAATTGAATTTAAATTTGGGCAAAGGTTTGAGCCGCGTGGTAAAGGGCCGGGGCTTGGCCCCAGCCCTCGACACAATTGTTTAATCCATGTGACTGTATAATAGAAACCGGGAGCGCGGGGTTGCATAACCGTTGGCCCATGGTTTATGGCCACGGTTCCGACCAACAGGCCAACAAAACCGCGGGGCTTATCCCTTTTTGCGCGGGCAGGTGTCAATGCATGGCCCGTGGGCCTATGCTATGCGATATGACCGGGAGCAGGTGCGAGTTTGGGATGGCCAGCGCATGGCGCTTGGCCACATGGCCACCCATGTGACCACAAAAGGTGCACGCGCCCGGGAATTGGGGGCTGCAGCCTATTCTATAGTACAAAGTGGGTTTTATTCAACGAATTTGGTTTTTTTTTTTAATTAAATATGCCTATTATAAGCAGATTTACTCCATTTTTGGGGGATATTGGGCATTTTTGAAGGCCAGATTCTTGGAGGAAGTTGGGGATGTGAAACCAACTCCATTCCTATATAAACCAGGCCTGTTTGAGGCCAATGGACAGTCATTCAGAGCAGAGTTATGCTGAAGGAAATCCAAGCCAAGTCAGTTTGATGCAGGGAAGCCTTTGAGGTGGAGATGTTGTCGGATCGTTTCTGGGAGCTTGGAGCATCAGTTTTGCATGTCGTTTCTTTTGCAGGGTTCTTGAGATCTGGGACAACAAGACCAGATCAATCTTGTAGCCATTTGGCATTGCTGAGATGTAATTTTGAGCACTTGAGCAGAAATAAAGAAGCCTCCCCCACAAAGAAAAGGCCCGGAGACGTAGGCAAACATTGTGNCGAACTCCGTTATCAACCTGCGTTCTTATGGTTTGCTGTCATTTATTTATTTCAGATCTGCATATGTGTATTTGAATGTCAAAATCCTCTTCTTTTCCTCATTCTTTCATTAAATTCTCAAATGGTTAATGAATTCATGCAAGTTTAAAACTCAACCATAATCATTTAAAAGATCCAACGGATCAGTCAGTCAACCCCCCCTCATCCAACAATAGGGATATGGTACCTGGTAATTTCATCTTGATCTTCTTGAGTTATCACTTTGCATTGAGGGAAGAGAGACAACATTGCTCTTATTTTTAGCAGGTCACCCTGTATCGACTTCAACACATTATCTATGGATGACCCAGAAGTAGAGCACCTTGGTAGTCGTTAGCCTCATTGGAGGTTATTTCACATTCAACAAGGTTGAGTATCATTGGGCCTTGATTGGATGATCCTTGTCACTATTCGACTTAATAACATTTTTCACATTTTCAATTTGTGCTCGTACCTTAGGACCCATTGACATTATTGGTAGTGTTCCTTCACACTTCACAGGTGTTTACATTATTGACATATGATGAAGTGACTCTCTCCCTTGTGTCGACATCAACACATTTACCATGGGGAGGAGTGTACATATTGAGTGGTAGCAAGTAGCGGATTTGGATGAGACCCCTTGTGTTTCTGTTTTTCGTGGGAGGTTCATATACTTTGACTCCATGGCCCATTGGACATGCTTTGGTGTCATAGGCCAACTTACAGGGTTTTCTTTGTCAGCTTACAAGGCCTTCTTTCCTTCCACACATTTACAGGGGTACATTTTAGTATGTATTTTTTCATATTATCATTGGTACATCTTACAAAGTTCTCACATAGTAGTGTTGTTATAGATACAGAGATTCATATGGTTCTCAAGGTCCCACAGGGGGATCTCGTCCCCTTGAGTCTCCATTGTTAACCCCTAGATTTTCACCCTTGAAATATTGAGGGTTAAAACTTAAGAGCCAACATGAATTCCTTTGGCTGGCATTCTGAGATTCTCCCAGAGTTTAGCACTTATGGTTAGCAGAGGTTGGGAACTTGGTTCCCATCAGAGACAGGTATATGATCGGTACATGGTTGTTTGGTTCAGAGTTAGAGTTAACTTGGTTTCCCATGCATTTGAGAGAGAGGTCTACATACAACAGGTGTTGCTACTTTTTAGGAGACACGGTTTGAGTGGGTCTCTTGATAGTTTGGAGTAGTTTTGAGCATACAAAGATGGTCCTTGCATGATTCTAGGCCCGATAGCACTTTTCTGGGTGACATGCAAGAACTTCCTATTTTTAGCAGTTTGGGCTCTAGGCCCCATATTCAAGTTTTGAGCACATGTTATTGATCCTTGAGACAATTTGAGTCTTTTGGAATTTTTCCGAGATGATTTGGCACATGTTTCTATTTTTAGCAGGTTGAGTACCAGGGCTCACATGTCTATTCTAATTGTGGATTCAAATTCCTTGCGGAAAATTGAATCGAATGAGTATAATATCATGGACATGCAAGGACTTTCTATTTTTAGCAGTGTCTATTTTTAAACAGTGACACATGGCGGTGTTCTCCTAGGCATCCCAAGCATTTGGGGAAAGTTTGAGTCAGATTCGAGAAGTTTTGAATTTTTGGGACTGAATGGCTATTTTTTGAAATTTATATTTTTAGCAATCATCATCATCTCTAGCAGTGCCAAGTGGCAATATCAAATTCTGACATGTGGCAAAGTATCAGAGTGATGTGGCATCCACATGGCATGAGGGCACATTTTCCAAGATTGAGCATTTGAAAATAATTAATTGAGTCAGAGGGACACATTGACGAGGTGGCATTTCGCGGGAGAAAATTTAGCTAATATTGGCTGATTTTTCTCACTAATTTCTTCTCATATTCACTTTTTCACTTTCCATACATTATTTCCTCAAAACTCGCCCTAATTTTGTTTTAAACATTAATTTCTTAAATTTTAGGAAATTCCCTAAAAAATAGGGCAAATTTTCCCTTAGCCATAATTCAATCATCCTTTTGTCAAATTTAGCATGAAGACATGCGTTGGAAAGCTATTTTTAGCCTCCATGCATCTTGATTCTCTTGTACTCCACAAAGCCAATGCGATTTCATTCTCCCTCGTCACTTCTCCTTCTCTTCTTCAAGTGCGCCCTCCCTAATTTTAGGGCGCATTCTCCCTTTCTAATGCGCATTTAACCCTCACTTAACATCTCATCACTCTCCTTCTCCCTTGCGCATGCAACCACCCTCATCTCACACTTAACCTTTTCTACCCATGCGCATATGTTCTATATCCTTCACTCATGCGCTCATGCTTCTATACTTTCTCTTTTTACTCATTCAAGTGACTTCCTCTTTCTCCCTTGGATATGTACCCTCATAGCAATATATTGGATACTTCGTTAGTGTTCTTGGTCGGTTCTTAGCATCACCAGTTTTATCCCCTATCCTAGGGATAACTAAGGATATCATGTCTCAAGGCCCACAAGTCCTAAACATGGAATGTCGAGAGCCAAATGACTTGAGCATGGCCCTGGAGGGCCCATCTTTTCTTCAGTGCAGCTCACCTATCAACATCAACAACGTCCATCCCACCAGCATGGTCCTGAAGTAGCAGTAAGTCTTGCTCCATGAGGTAATGAGTCTGGGTATCATGGTATGTGTCACTCTAATTATTGAAGCACTTGAATATGTTGCACTGAATTCTCCTTCATTTCATAACATTTTCTTGGAAATTATGCTCTTTAACTTGCTCATACCTGGGAGGGTGACATAATGCCCTAGTAAGCCAATTCCCCTTTAGGATGAGTTGCCACTAGGTGGGTCTATGAAAGGTCATCGTCCATTCCCTCCATACTTACCACTTTCCATCATTATCCCTCTGATCTTCCCCCACCTGGGAAGGGTTGTACCTTGCCTTATGGGAAGAAGGGGCTAAAGGCCCAGAGGGTAAAGTAGTTGGCAAGAGTTAAAAGCCAAAATGAAACCTTTGAGATACTTCGCCTAGGGATTCCCGAGAAAGGAATAAAAAGATTCTCAATAAGAAAAGGGAACCCATAAGATAAATCAAAACTCAAGGTACTAGTTGGTGGATGGGAGGTCTCATCATGAGACGACCTATTAGGACCATGGGCATGTAGCGATATGACACTACCATCTATCTGGTCACCAAACCAGGGTAGTGTCTCTTGGTGGCATAGCCAAGAGAAAGGGGGTCTCATCACAATCCAACCTTCTCATCTCCGTGAAATGCTTGTTTGGTCACCAAGCCAAGGCAATGTTCCCCAGCTTTTCCCTTGAAAAGAAAAAAGACCAAAAGCAATAAGACTAAGAATAAAAGGCATTAAATGGGCTAGGAAACAATGGCATCCATGATAAGGTGCAGCTTTCCCTCTACAGAGGCACCCACAAATCCCAAGGAGGTTGCAAGTCCCAAGGAACTGTGAAGCTAAGCTTGAGAGGAGTTAGCTTTTGTATCAGGTTCCTTTGTATTATTTTCTTGTTGCTATATTTGCTTGAGATCTCCATAATAAAATTTCTCTTCTAACTGGTTTTCCCCATGGGGGTTTTTCCAAGGTCATGTTGACCAAAAATACATGTGTATAAATTTTGTGGTTTGCTTATTTCCTTATCAGCATTTAGTGGAAAAGATCTAGAGGAGTGTTTTATGTTTTAATGCATGTTGAAAGAGATAACATTGGACAGCAAAACTATCCTAATTAAACCCTTCAACAAGAGACATTAAAAGAACATTAAATCAAAGCTTAAGAGCAGATTCAATGGGCAGAAAAATCAGAACTAGTGGCTGTCCTAAAGCAGCAAGAAAACAGTCCTGAAATTTACCTTGAAAAACTGTGCCCGATAAGGTCATGGACAAACCTGTTGGGCAGCTCTTAGGAACCTCAAAATTCTTCAGTGCTTGCTAGCCTCTAGGGGGGGGTCCCTAGGCACCTTAAGTACCTTGTTGTTGTCTTTAGGGATGATTTTTCGCATTTAAACCCAAAAAACATCAAGCTTTTCGTCTTGGACAGTGTGTCAAACAGTCCAAAAACGATGAGAAAAATATGGCTTTTTCTCTTGGAGGGTTCCTGCAGGGTTAGCACAATGATTATAGATGGAAATAGAACAGAAAACTACTCAAGAGACCAATAAAATAACCATGAACAGTTCAGAAACATGGCAAATCGGATTGCAAAGTTTGCAAAATACTGACAAGAAAAAGGTTAGAGAACAAACACTTAATTTCTTTATTGAAAAGGCTTGCAAGAAGGTTGGCTACACCACAATAGGCAAGTCCACAACTGGTACAATAATCACTTTGCTCAAAGAATGAGTCACTATACTAAGAGAGAATGAGAACGAAACACTATGTTGCTGCTGCTAAGAACCGACCAAGAGCACTTGTGAATCATCCAATATATAATACTTGAGGTGCATATCCAAGGGAGGAAGTGAGATAGCATGGGTGAGGCTAAAAGGAGCAAGTAAAAGGCATGAGCGCATGAAGAAGTATGGACTTTGAGTGAGAGAAAGGGAAGTGGGAGTGGTGGGAGGTGTTAGCACATGGATAGGTAAGCATGCATATGCATGGGAGAAGTAAAGAGCCCATGCGCTAATGGATAAGTGATGGCATATGAAGGAAAGGAGCACATGCATCGTATGGCTCTCGTGGACAGGTAATGTAGGGGAGTGGGGCATAAAAAAAAAGGACGTGAAAACCCAAGTCAATTCACATGCGAACTTACCCTCTCTTTAGTTAATTTAGTGTCCCTTTCTTGAAACATATGCGGATGGGAAAGGGGATGTACGTGAGGATTAAACATATGAGATGAATGGAACGATGATGTGGAAAAAATAAAAGGCAACACATGCATTCTTTAAAATGGAGAGAATACAATTGTTGGATGTATGGTTTGACCTGGGTTCTACCTTAGTTCTCCAACAAAAACCTAGAAACCATTGGCCCTTCTAGTAAACCAAAAGGCTACACCGCCCACAGAGTGCACAACGCAGTCTCACCCGAGATGGCTTATGGGTGACTGCAGGATGCAGATGTCTGCAGTCATGGAAGGGATTGGGAATGTTCGTTTACTTCTTCTACTTCTACTTTAACATGCATCGTATTATACCATTCATCTAGATCTAACAGTTACTTCATTCTGCATTATCAGTGTTGCGCGCTACAAAATACCATTCTAGCCATTCATCATTCATTCATAATTGCAGAAACAACAAAAACATCATTCAAGCACATCACAACACATGATTTTACTGTGGTTCACCCCCCCGGGTTACGTCCACAAAGATCTAGCCTCTCACTGCTTGACCCCTCAACACCATAGAACAGGTCAACAAATGGAGCTGCTTAAACCTGAGTGTCCTAGGAATACATGCAAAGGAGGGATCTAGAGTCTGAGAGCCTTCATCCATTACAGGAATATCTTCAATCTGCATCTCCTTCAATCCCTGATTCATAGTTGGATTGCATATGACTTCATTGGTAATACACAGCTTCTGATCTGGAAATTGCTTTCTTGCTTCATATGCAATTTGAACAGCTCGTCCACACCCCAACAGAATCCAAATGATTGGCAAGCTTAACAGTTACATTAAAATTTATCCCACGCGTATTTATCTTCCAATGTTTTAATGATATTGCCTAGAACTTCAGGAGATGTACTTTAGCAGAGGCATCCAGCAGAAAAAATTTGTGATCATTTGCTCAATCAGACCTAGCTGAATCGGCCCTCCAGTTTGATTCAGTGTGCAGACTGTTATCCCCGATATCTAGGGATAACTAGGAGATCATGTCTCGAGGCCCACATGGTCCTAGACATGGAGTACCGAGAGCAGGAGCGACCTGAGCATGGTCCTGGGGGACCCGTCTCTTCTTCTCAGCCAGATTTGTCCTGCCAGCAGTACCAGCCTCCATCACTACCGGTTTGGTTTTGTATCAAAGAAGGCTCTTGCTCCATGAGGTAATTGGTCCAAGGTATCATGGTATGTGTCATATTTGATCATTACAACCTTCTTATGTATGCATTAGATCTCTTTCACTT
>JASDQU010507158.1:63225-74847 GCA_032191745.1 Picea mariana
CCCCATTGAGGTGACATTGGGTGGGGAAGCTCCTGTTACGCCGGTTTTACCCTTGACTCAAGCTTTTCAACCTTTCCTACAAACCGTGCAATAACACAGACAAGACCCCGCCATGGCATTTAAGTGGACTTGCAATGTCAGATCTTGAGCTCCTCTTAAATTACCCATATCTGCAAGCTTCAGCATTCAGTGGTTCTAAAATTGAGGCACCATGTAAACTTTTTAAAGATGCACAGGAGTACAGATCTGTATATCCAAGTTCTTCGTCAATCTCCCACTACTTCCTTCACATCAATTATAAATTCATATCCTTGATCAAACCGAAGATATGAATTACACATGAAATATAATTTGTATTTCTTTTCTCCAAGCTCTGAAGGTGCAGTGAAATCAAGCTTAGCTTTAGATTTTCTCTGAAGTGATACCCTCTTAATGGCCAGCAACTGGTTGCTACTTGGATCCCCAACAACTAGCCACCAGCCTTCTTCTTTTTGTTTGGGATACCTAGGTGCATCAACTGGACCTAATTCCTGTCTTCCTTCTAGATTTGTTTTAAGAGTAACTTGCAATGCAACATTTTCCCAAGCTCTCGCATCATCTCTTTCTAATACATCATATGCCAGATCAATGTTTGGAAAGAGGTTAAAAAATGAGCAGTGTCTAACAACTGTGTATCTGTCATCTACATATGAATTGCAGGCCAGCGATCTGGTTGGGCTCCAGGATGGATGAATGCACTCAGTTTTTCTTTCTCTTCATCTGGAAGCATTAAAAATTGGGTATAAACTTCTGTATCGAAGGAGAAATTACAACTTAAACAGTGTATGCCAATATTCCAGAAGCATCTTGCACTGAAATTATCTGTCACTGTTGTGATGATCTTTTCTCAATGTTTCCTTCATAAACCGGAGTCCTCAAATTATATGTATCATGCAGAATTACAAACTCTCACCATACAGCCTGTCATGTGAGACTAAAAAAGTTCCCCAACTTCCCAAAAGTTAAAACTCACAAAAATATAAGGGGTAGTAAAAATTTCCCTACGATAACCCCCATGCCAGATTAAGGGGTAACAAAGCCTAAATTTGAAATTTTAATAATCATATCTAGAGATGAAATTACTGTTTATATGAAGGAGAATAGTCTTTCCATTTCACTTACAAATACCAATCCATATGTGCATGTGTAATTCAGCTCCTTAACTTATTCTCACATGTCTCAATAGAAATATAGGGTGGGTTATATAATGTGGGCCCACCTTCACACTTAACCTTTATTTTCACTCCTAAAATTCCCTCTCTTTTCTTTGGAATTAAGCTATTTTTTATGCAATTCTTTTTCTCAAGTGTCTCAATAGAAATATAGGGTGGGTTATCATGTGGGCCCACCTCCACACTTGACCTTTATTTTCACTCCTAAAATTCCCTCTCTTTTCTTTGGAATTAAGCTATTTTTTACGTATATAAGATGAATTGTGTTGATTATGTCTTCATAGTGATCTTATGCAGGGCCATAATATGTATTGTTAGGTATCCTTTTTTTCAAGATTACATTGACTTTGTGCCCGAGTCCAAATTATTCTCTAAAACCTTGAACACCAACCAAACCATGATAGGGTTCAAAGATATATCTTTGTCAAATTTGAGACTAACAAAGTATGAGAAACTACATGGTTCCCTTGGTGAATGTACTACGGTTGTCATTGTCATGATCCTATGGATGAATGCTAAGGAGTACTTCTGCAATTTTTATAATTTTCTCTTCCATACAGTTTGTATATTTTTCTCTTCTACACAAAACGTTTCTTACCCTTACTTTGATTTTCTGCAATAAATAACAATACTAAAACTGACCATTCAGAAGATGTAATCATCAGATGCTGCTGATTAATATGCAAAATAGATTCAGAATAAAGTGAGAAAAAGAGGTAACACGTTGATTAGTAAGATTAATGAACAATCAAAACTATGATCAAGGCAAAGAGAGAAAACTGACCAGAAATAACTGCTGTATGTTTCCAACCACAAGATACCTGTTTAAAACAACAAACGTTTTGGAAATACAGATGTCAAAGGAACATAGGAATCAACAAACTAGTACATCTACCATCAACTCTGAAATACATATGCACTATATCATACCTCTGACACATGAAGAGGTAGCAAGCTCCCTTCTACTCTCTCTGGTGAAGGAGCTAAGCTCTTGGAGCTGCACGGATATAAAAATATTTCTAGTGTATTGTTTATTTCAAAATATCAAAAGAAAAACCTTTCAAATATTTCTGGCATAAAAATACACTCGAGACAGTTTGAAAAATATTGCTCATACAGTTCCTATAAAAAATGTTGAGAAGTTAGAGAGGTATACCCAAGACCAAGGCAACCATTTTCACTTGAACCCCAGGTGTAAAGATCTCCACTACCTATTCCAAATATGAGGCTATAAATTAACAATTGCTTATACTTGCAAAAATATGAGAAGCATGCGTCAAGAAAAGGGAAAGCAAACACTACGAGAAAACTCTTACTAACATCCCAAGTTCAAGATTGTTTTAGCAAAACATTGTAACTTGTAAGCAAGCAAGAGGGAGCAGCCAAAGTGCACAGGAGATACCCACTAAAGGGTGCATATAAAGAAATTTCACAGCACGCATGTGATCACAATAAATTTGAGCTAACAGTACTTCTAGAAAATGCTCTTTTGGTTTTAGGGGTTAGATTTTAACACTTGGTTGTCACTGGCTTTGCATGTCTTATAAAGTGAACTCTTTAATTCCATGAAAACTGAATGGATGTTTCGTGCTTGGAAAATTAAGGAAATACAAGAGAAGTTACTTCTAATCCTTGTTACCTCTCCAGGAGGTACCCTACATTTTTTCACTTGGCTACACCATTGTAAGCCCAAGGATGCAAGTTAAAGCCATGTAAACCATAGTGGATGATGTTGTATGGACTCCTAGACTTGGTCTATCATGTCCCCATTTTTGGGTTCCTATGTTTTGTAGTAGAAGGGACTTCTGTGATCTCCTAATTATTGGTTAGGGAGAAGCCTTTTGTGACGATCGCGCATGAGGAGCATTCAGAGTTACAAGTGTTTGAGGAGAGGTTTGACACAAAGGGTTTTGACCGTGCACCTGTTTTGCATTGTAGGGATCATGAGTCGTTTCTTGTGGCTCAAGGCTTAGCTACAGAGAAGGTATTTAAGCAAATTCTTTGTGGGCCAGCCAACAAGGAAGTATATAAACCAATTGATTGGGGGATTGTGTATAGGACAGTAGCAGATACATCACTATGGGATCCACGTTCAGTTGATATTAGTGGAGTGATCGATATAGTGGCCCACATAGGACACACGATGATACATAATGATACAGTGGTGTGTAGTGGTATACAACAGTATACAACTATGTATCAATTAACACAGTTAGATGAGGCATGGGGCATGATGGGGAGTGTTATCCACCAAGTTGTACTAGGATGGAATTGTAGATGAGCTGCCAAAAATTGAGTAATCAGTTGCTCAAAGTTCAGAGTTCAGAAGTCCTGCCAATCAAATTGACCACCTTTTTTCGCATTTACATCCCTTGTGCGGCATTGTAATAAGATGAGATTAGCATGATGAATTTGTAAAAGGATTGGCCTCCTAAGACTTGATCATGAGTACATACTCTAGAGTGTTTTTTTTACTTGTTAATTATTTATTTCCTGAAATTCATCTTAAGTGAGTTATAACTTCTAAGTTTTTCACTCAAATACCTCCAAAGCTAGAGTATGTTACTGAAGGTTAGGCCTTATCTTGGTAATCCAAGTCTAGTGTCTAAAATGTTTATATTACCATGCTAGGTAATCATTTTGAGTCATATGGAAATTGCGCTAAGTCCCCCTTAGGTATTTTTTAATGTTTTGAGTCAATAAAAAATTTCCCGCAGAACGAGATTTTTTAATTGTAATTGGTCAATAAGTTAAAAAAGTGATACTAGGAGGGCATTATATGCCATGGGGGTATTGTTTTTTGGACTAAGAATACCCATTTTACCTAAGTATCCACTTTGTGAGTGAAAATAAGTGATTTTAATCACTCAAAATCAATTTCTCTCACAAAAAGACAAATAAAAGGCAAAAAATCAAATAAATCAGCAAGCCTATTATTTAGGAAACATGTCTTAGACATGTTTTCCTCTTGTATTGAGTCCTAAAAATATGTGGCAACAACTCTTAATTCAAGGGCGAGTTAGCTTGGTGTGTTGGCAAGTGGAGTGAGGGTCCCAAAGTGAAGTGCGTAACTCATTGGAGAGGTGGCGCATTTGTGGAGAGGGTGAAGTTTCCAAGGGAGGTCGAAACCTTCCCTTGGCCATGTGGCAACCTCCCCTTCATTTTGTGGTTGATGTAGGATCAGTTATCTCCCCCTCTCTTGAGATATGGTGACTTATCCCTCTCTAGGAGTAAATCGCCCTCCACTTGGCAATGAGCACTTACTTTGGGATTGTCACCCATTTGGCTATTTAACCAAGCTTTCCTCTCCATTCTTGGCTAATGGGAGTTAGACTGAAGCTTGATGCAATAATTTTTGTAAAGCTTTGATGCTATTGGAATAAAGCAAGAGACTTTGGAAGTCTAATCTATGGTGGTTTGGCTCATGTGTGGATGAATGTTATGTAATTCTTGAGGTGATCTTGTTTCAATACTTGCTTATATACATTGTTAATATTGGCCAATTCTAAAGATATTGTTATCTATTTGGATAGGATTACTAAGCTTTGTTGCATTTTAATCCTCTTGTTTATTTACATTTGAAGTTTAATGTGCATGTAATGTCTTTGTTTAAACTAACATGCCACTTGAAGTTCTTGTGTAGGTAACACCAAAAGTTTAACAATCATTTGCAAGTCATTGTGAAGCATACAAGATCTACTCAAACTTGGAGAAGTAGAAGAGCTTGTTGGCATCCATTACTCTTCCAAAACTTTGAAGACATTCTTCCCTCTTCTTTCCATCAAAGAGACCCCATCGCCCAAGGAGTTCCAAGCTCAAGCAAACAATCTCTCATTCACAAAAATCTTTCTTTCTTCCAGTTACTTCTATTGCATGCACTAGTTCGATCTAATCTTGAATTTCAAAAGTTTAATTTTAGTTCTTTCTTGGTTTTCATGCATTCTTACTTAGATCTAGATTAATTTTTCAATATCCAAAAAGCTAGATCTAAAGTAGTAGTTTTACTTTTTTTGCAAGTTCTTTATATAAAATTTCAAAGGCATTAAGTGATTCTTTTAAAGAGTAATTTTTATTGTAAAATCAAGCTAATTACTGTCATTTTCTTGTTGTTTTAGGACAGCAAACAAATCTCACTAAAAGAGCCTTTGTTTAACTTTATTTTAACATCAAAAAGTCATAAAAAATTCTTTTTTATACTAAGATTTTTTCTAGCAAGTTTGAGCTTTGAAGTTTGTTATCCAAAGGCACTTCTAAAGTGTCTTTTGGTGTATTTAATATCTATTAGCTTGTTGGTTTTTTGCAGGTCACTAATAAAACAAGGGGAAACTCTGCCAAATTTTGAAGAAATCGAAGCATTTTAGACATTTGGAAGCACCCCTTTTGAAGACTACTCTTTTTGAAACTTTGTAAACCTTGTGATCCGGAGATATAAGGATCACAAGCTCCCAAAAAAAGGAAAAAGCATCGTAATAAGAAAGTAATAAAATAATTGGGGTAAACAATCTCCACCTTTCTTTTTCCCCCTAAGGGGGGACCGGTGTTGTGTGATTTTCTTGCATGGTTTCCTTTCTTGCTTAAGTTTTGTTGACCGCCTATTCAACTAGGGGGTCAACTCCATGTACCATGAAGATATGCATCATCAAATGCTAACAAGTCAGAGACTATTTGGTTCTATAGGGCAATTTTTGCCTCCAACACATATTTTTGTAATTGGAATTTCCGCTCCCCTGCGTGGGATAATAATGTAATAGGTCTGCATGGATCATAGTTAGGTCAGTTACCTTAGGATTTCTTCATTAGGAGAGTTCCTTTCACTGAGTGTTTTTTTTCCTCAGGTTATTAATTTGTCTTTTCAACCTTATTAATCTCCCTTGAGTTTTTCACTCCCACAAATAATTCCTCCAAAGTGGTGAAAAACGTTCTAATGGATTCATCCTCTGGTAGTTGGTGTTTAGGAATGATGTAAATGACCATGTAAGACATCTCAAAAAGTTTCGCGGAATTCCGTCGAGTCTAGATAGGTTTTTTTTAATTAATTAAAATTACCTAAGGTTGGGTAATTTAATTAATTAATTTTAATTAACTTTTGATAAATATTGTAAAAACTAGGTCCTTGGGCTTTTGCTAGGGGTATTTGTGCTAAAAAAAAATGGAATGAGACCCCCTACACCCTTGGACCGAGTTTCAGCTCAGTCGGACAACTTTTTCTAGGTGTTTGTCCATAGGGAGTGTGAGTCAGTCAAAACAACAATTTTAATTGCTAAGTCATGACATAGGAAAAATGTCATTTTTGTAATTTTTGAGCAAATGGGATAAAGTAAAGGTGGAAAATGATGAGAAAGACATATCCTAACCTACCCAACCCATCTCCTAACCTTTACACACCCCCTCACTCACTCATCCACTCAAACCCTCATGCCCCTAGGGGGATTTGTGCCCCCCTACCATGCAAAAACATTGTAACTTGATTTTATTTGAGTTGTGGGACCCTCTCTCATGAGGTGCGCCCTTCCTAGCCTCCCACGTCACCCCTAGAGTGTGTCCCAATCACTCCACCTCACCTCCACCTCATCCATCCATGTGCAAACCCTAAAGTTGTGCCCTCCCTCCTTGAGATCTCCACTTTGCCTTGGGTTTTGACACTTGGCAATGATCCAAGAGGGGTCACTTTGTCTCTCAAAGTATAAATAGAACCCCTCCCTCACTCATTTCTTCACCATTCTCTTGAGTATTGTTATGCTACCATTTTCTTGTCCCATCTCTCTCTCTCATTGTTCATCTTGCTTCCATTCCATTTTGCTCTTGGGGAGCTTGGAGCAATTAGTTGTTGCAACCTCTCCCTTTGATAATAGAGAAAAGATTTGGAGGATCTTGGAGTACAAGATTGTGTCTTGGTGTTCCATTTCATATGAGGTGATCTTGTTCCTTTGAATATTGTTGTGAAATATTGAGTAGTATTGCTTGGGTAAATTTTGTTTGCTTAGCTAGGTTTGGCAATAGTGTAGTTGCTGGCCTAAATGTGTTGTATTTGCTAATGATATAAAATTTGTTGTGTTGTTGGCTTAATGCAACCCATTATCTACTCTTGTCTCACGTTTTGTTCAAAGTGTGCAGGTTGTCTCGAGAGCTTTGTTGGGATAGATTTGAGCAAGAATCTACCCTCATAGCTTACTAAAACTTCATAAGCTTTTCCATCTCATTTTTTGTTATTATATCATTCAGATTTTGGTTGCTAACACTCTTAGATAGGTCATTTAAACACATAAATTTTCTGGTTTTTATATGTAGAAATTTTTTGTTGCAAAACAGAAATTTTCTTAACATTTTTGGGTGTGTTGAAGCATTTCCAGCAAGCAATAGCTTGCTTGTTTTTGCAAGTTCTCGCCAGGTCAAGGGTATATGCTGTCCATTTTCAGTCACAACACACTCCAAAGGCCCCCCTTTTGATGTGGTAACGAAACCCCTTATTTTCTCTACCTTTCTAAGCATTGTAAGCAAGCCCAAAGAGGGTCCCCAAGTGGCTTGCCTTCTCTTTTATTTTTTGTTATTGTAAACATAGTTAGTGCCTACATCTTGGGTGAGAGTTTGGCAAAGCCACCCCCCAAAATCGTAAGGCTAGGGTGTACATTTAAAATTTCTACATTTCTTCATTCTTTTGCCCCACTTGTCATTAGGACAAGGTTGTGTGGATACGATTGCTTTAGTTTTAGTTTAGCTATTTCATTTCCAACCCCCTTTAGCACAAAATAGGAAGGCTTGCCTCCACCTTGTGCCATTGTGAGTGGTTTGTAGCTCGTCTTTTATTTCAAGTTTTATTTTCCTTATTGCCTACAACATGGATGTGAAGTTGGCCTAGCCAACCCCCCATATAGTATGGCTAGCTTAATTGTGGATGTCTAATATGTTTATGCTCATGGTTAAAATTATCTAGAAGTAGATCTCACACAACATATGCTAGTTTAAGCCCATAGACGCATAGGATTAAATCTTGTGTTTTGTTATTTCTTTACTTGGAAGCTCTTGTTCTTTGAGCATCTATCTTTCAGTTTGCAAACACATATGAGCATGTAAATGGTGTAAAAGAAATTTTTTCATTTCAGCATTTCTTTCAAGTTCTTTATATGCTTCACATGCAACAATCTAATGATCTAGAACTTAATTTCATGTTGTTTTGAAGTTTCGATTTTGGCCCTTTTTCACACTTTTTGGGCAAGTAAAACTCACTTAAACAAACCTAATTACCTAAAAACACTTAGTCCATAAGCCTAATAATCAACTAGACTTAATAGGACACCTCTATTGATCCAACTTTGCCATTTAAACAAGGATTAGAAGAAGCAACGGAAGGTGATAGGACGGGGACAGTCTCGTGGCGCTCAGCGTCCTTTCCAAGAGTATTCTCTTCCATTGGGCTGACCTGTGGAGCTAGGGTAGGCCTTGTTGCCATACTTCTTGAGCACCCAACAGTTACTTGGTACAAGTGGGGGGAGTATTGGGTTGACACTTAGCTAGGAGTCACTCTTCACTTAATAATCTTTAATTAACTCCTTAATCCACTACAACATTGGACATCATTGTGGTATATCTTTTATGGTTGGCATTTAATTAACACTTGCAAGCACTCCTTCACATTTACATTTACATGCAAGTTTAGTTTATGCTTTGTGGATTAATCATCTAAGTGGTCATATTTGTGTTTTGGAGCACTTTCTCTTTCAAGCATCTTTCATTTAAATGGTGTTCACATTTGTGGTGTGATCCCTCAAGAAGTTGTGCATCCTCTTGGAGGCACTATCTTGTTGGGTCTCGAGTGATTTTGGTTGTCATTGAAAGCAGTCCAATAGAGTAGTGCATCCCTTTGAGGAGACACTCTATGTGAGCATGCTAGGCTTGTTGTGATCTTGAATGCATCCACTTGAATATCCTTAATCCCTGCACATACAAGCAAGTTGTTAGTTAGTATTGTGTATCTTGTATCCATTGTATCTTTGTGAGTATAACTTTGTTGTAATCTTTAGGTATTCTTTATTGTAGCTTTGTATCTAGTTTGTATTTAGTCTTGTTGTAATATTTGTAATCTTTGTAAATCTTGTGTAATCAACCTCCCTTCAATTTAGTTGACCCCTTGCCCAATTTTAGGCACTAGTCTTAGTTGTCCTAGGAAAAGGTTTGATTGTCATCTTATATTGTTGCACATTGCATTGTTGTTTTACATCATAGGCTAGATTCTCCCCCAACCATTTAACTAATTGAAACCAACTCCTAGAACTTAAATTTAAATCTCATCTAGAAACTAGGGTCTACCCCCCTTGGCTTCCTTAAGAGTAAGCCTAGACGGAAGAGGTTCAAGTCAAAGTGACAACATGGGATTTGAACCTAGGCATTGTGCCTCCAAGGACACACTAAGTGAGCAAGACTTAGCTCACGTTTGCAAGTGTGTATAAGGATGGCAACAAGTTCTACAGTTTCACATCTTAAGGCTAATTTAAAAGGAACCTCAATCATAAACACCACAAAAGCAATCTTAGTTTGGATTTTTCATTTTTGCAAAGTAGAACACTAATAGCTAGATTAATTTTCCTTTCAACATTTTACTTTTAGTTTTACTTTTGCAAATAAATCAATCCCCTTAGCTCCTCTAATTAAGCTTTACACTGAAAGGAGGTTGGACAGTGTGGATTTAGTAATTAGACAAACATTTTACTTTACTGCAATTTTACTTTCTTGCAAATAAACCCATCCCCTCAGCTCCCCTAAGTAGGTTCAAACAAACAGGGGTTGGTCAGTGTGGACTTAGTTTAATTAGAAATTTTTTTATTTTCTGCAATTTACTTTCAATTTTTATTTTATTGCAAATAAACCTTTCCCCCCAGCTCCTCGGTGTATGCTCTGAACCCTTGCGAGCCTAGCCTGATATGGGGAACTCATCAGAACTAAGAGTGGGTAATCTTCATCATCCTTATAACATTTGTGCTCAAAATCTCTAAACCTTCTTTGTTGATGTGTTGATGATAATGATGTGTTGATGATAATCTCATAAATGTGATGATGCTTTGATCTCCTTATATCCTGCACACAAATACTTAAAAGTGGTTAGCTTGTTTATTGCATCCTAGCATTTTTTATTTGTAAATCTTGTATCTAATAGATTAATTATTCTTTTGTACTTCTTGTAATCTATTTGTAACGAACCATCCTTTAACTCTAGTGGACCCCTTGCCCAATCTTAGGCACTAGTCTTAGTTGCCCTAGGAAAAGGCTTGCTTGGCATTCTAACCTTGCATCTTGCATCGCTGCCTTAGCATCATAGGATAGATCCCCTTACCTTAAGAAACTAAAATCAACTCCTAGAACATAACTTTAAAACTTATCTAGAAACTAGGGAATACCCCCCTTGGCTTCCCTAGGAGTGAGCCTAGACGGAAGAGGTTCAAGTCAAAGTGACAGTGTGGGCTTTGAACCTAGGCATTATGCCTCCAAGGACACACTAAGTGAGCGGGACTTAGCTCACGTTTGCAAGTGTGTATAAGGACGGCGACATCTTTGGCGCCATTGTCGGGGATAAGTCATTTATCCTTGGTCAAAACGACTTAACTTAATTCTTTAAGAACCAAACAATAAAAATTTTAGGCCTTAAAATTCTTTGAGCTTGCATTGGTTAGCTTTGTGTGATTCCTTTCCAAGTGGCGACTTCATTGAAACAATCTAGCAAGTATACTACTAGGAGCACTTCACAAGGAGTGGTTTATTCTTTTCTCGAACCTGAAAAGGTTTATAGGAGAAGACTAAATCGCTTAGCTCCTGGGAGACTACTTGAAAGTCTTGGGGAAGAAGCACTCACCGATATCCAATACTTGTTCCAAACTAATAACCAACCAACTGTTAATAATCCCACTAATAATCCTAACCTAACAATGACTTCCTGTTTGAGTCCTTTGAACTTTGCAGCAACCCAGGGTGCCCCCCACGATGTTCCGGAAAAAGTCATTGACAAGTTGCCTATTTTTCATGGGAACAATGCTATAAGTGTCAGGTCTCACATCGCAAGTTTTGACAAGTGTTTATTGAAGTATTGTAAAGGTCATTGTTATCACTCAGTTTGTAGGATAGGTTTAGTAGCTTGGAAGTAAGACTCAAACTGGCGTAACAGGAGCTTCCCCACCCACTGTCACCTCGATGGGGAGCTCTTTCTATTCAGGGTGGCTAATCCCAAGGGAGACATCCCTAGTAATCTAAGGTTTTGAAAGGTCTTAAGGTTTAAAGGATCAGGATGAGAGTTTCCTTTCACAGATTACTGCCCAAAGAGATAGTCAAAGATGAAGGTATTCCACTGAAGGGCACCTGTTTGCGAGACAAGGCAAATAAAACTAAAAATGTGCAGCAGTGGTTAGTACTTCATAAACAAATGACA
>JASDQU010507160.1:3854-18716 GCA_032191745.1 Picea mariana
CATGAGTGAAGAATGTTTGAGGAGACCCACCCCTACACTTTCATAAGTAATATTTGAGTCCCCCAAAAATGGAATATTGTTGGTGGTTTGGGTACGAGCATCAAGTGTACAATAATCTAACTAATCGATGGTAACTATTTTTCCTTGATGAGGAAACTTGACACATCGAAAAACTAAAGAGGCCACATAAGTCATAACATAAAACCAGCTTCTTCCAAGAAACAAGTTATAATTTAAAGGAGCGTTGACTATTTCCACATCAACGGAAATAGTTTTTCTGCCCAATTTAATGGCTAATGATTGAAACATTCCATGAGGTATGAAACCTTGTCCATCAAATGATTTCAACATGGAAGGAGATTGATTAAGACTTGGTGTTTTAAGACTTTTCCAACAGGCTAAGGACATGACATAGGTCGATGCTCCTTCATCTAATATAGTGCAATGAATGTCTTGATTTTGAACAAAAACTTTGATTTGAAATGTAAGTGGGTGAGAGAGCCTCAATTTATAATCATCCAGGTTAAATGTGATAGTATTGGATGACTTGGGATCTACAACTCCAATGGCCACCAAGAGAGTCCTATGATAACTAGGGCAGTTTTGAAGAACTTTGAGTGCTGACATTGCACAAGGTTCTTGGGAAAAATATTCAACTATGTTGTAGTTCTGGGCAACACGAGAGTTGGGATTAAAGGTCAACTTTCAGATAGTACTCTTGGGAGGACGTAATATAGAGTCAAAGTTTTTTTATTTTTTATTTGGAGAGGTCTAGATGGAGGGGTAATAGAAGTGGAAGGTGGATCTGTCATTATTCCATTAGTTACACTCTCTTTACAAGTTTTCCCTAGAGGTTTTTCATATGTATTTGTCCGAGTGGTCAAATATACGCTAATGAACATGTAAATATGTGCACTTAAGGAAGTATACTTGTTAGGAGGATGAAATGGGTTTCCTCCTTGTAGAGGTGCATAATTTTGTGCCACCATTGACTATTGTTGTGGAAAAGGATGTGTCAAAACAATGGGTTGGGAATTTCCTTTGAGGAACTTTTATACTTCATCTCGATGAGGACAGTCTCTTGTGTATTGATCTTCAACACATATGAGATAGGGAAATTTCAGTTTTCACTGTTGTTTCTTTTCAGCAACAGGTGGTTGTGTTTGTGTTTTTTTTTATTTTCTATTTCATTATTACTTTTCTTTGATTTATTTTTACACTTCTTCCCCCCCTAGATTGTGATGGTGAAGCAGATTGAACTGTATTTATTTTAGAGACTTTATTTGGGGAGGAATTAGATGGGACAAAATCATGCATCGTAGTCAAGGTAGATAGTGAATGATTTATAGTCCCAGACAACTATGAGGTAGGATGAGTTTTGATAGAACTGATAACGTCGTCAAAATGAGTGGTAGATGATGGTTTGGATGGATTGGTTGACATGCAAGGAGAATTTGGGATCAATTTGTATAAGGTACAAGATTGGATATAAACCAAATCCAGATATTGGGCATGAGAAATAGCTTATTCTTTTGTAACTACAGCTCCCATTTCTACATCACAATCAATAGGTGGTAATAGGGATTTTTTGAACCATTCTACCAAAAACTAGTTTGGGATGGTATCTTTTATCAACTGTCGTCATCATCTCCACTCATGAATCCAATCAGAAATTTTTACGAAGTTGGTTTGACGAAGGGAGGTCAAAAGTCTCGTTTTGGTTGCGTATCTAATTAGCAGTTGAAAATGGGTGAGGAAAGCCATCACAAGTGAATTAAAATATTGAAAAGATCCACACTGTAATTCAATACACCATTTTTTTACGGAGACCATAAGAGTACATTGGAAAAGACACAGTCGAATAGAGTCATCCATTAATGAGTTTTATGAACACCAAAGATGAAATTTCATGACATGGTTATTCATATCTTCTCCAAGTTTACCATCAAAATTTGGGATACCTGATCGTAACTTAGCAAGAATTACTGTATAGAAAGGAGAATGCAATATGGGATCATTTGTCAATCTTGACAGGTCCAAAAGATCTAAAGTAGTTAGAAAAGGGAGTTGTCAATTGCTTTGATAATGATACTGGTGAGGCATGGGAACATCAGTAGGATTGTAAACTAGTTGTTATGGGAAGTTGTATCCAAAAGGTTCGCCCATATATGGTTGTTTAGTATTTCAACCAACAAAAGTAGGATTCGTTTGTTAGGGAACTTGGGTAAAAGATGAAGGAAAACCGATTTGACCCTGAGGAGAATAACTAGTTGGACCTGGAGGAGGATAAGTAATGTAACGTTGAGGAGGGTAACTAGTTTGACCCTGAGGAGGGTAACTATTTTGACCCAGAGGAGGGTAACCAGTTGGACATAGAGGAGACTAACCAGTTTGACCATGAGGAGGGTAACCAATTTGACCTTGAGGAGGGTAACCAATTGGACCTTGAGGAGGATAAATAGTTTGACCTTGTGGAGGAAAATATGATTGACCTTGAGGACCCTAAGTGTGATTTGGGACACCTGGGAATAGTTTTTCAGAGTAAATTCATGAAGGATTAGGATTTAAATATCCTCCTTAAAGTGTTGGATTAAAATCTCCTCCCTTAGGTGGTCCCCAGGTTTTCTGTGGGTTTTCAACAAAAATACTTCAAACTTTCCCCCCTGCCATAGGTTGGGTAACAACTAAGACTTTTCCACTAAATGAGAGTTCCCCCCCTGAAGGGAATTTTCCACTGAATGAGGGTTTCCTTCCAGTAAGGACGTGTCCACTAATGGAGGATTTCCCTCCACTATGTATTTTCCCCCCAGTGGGGACTTGCAGTATGATAGGGTTTTGGTTTCTAAGATGGGAAGATGTCCCAACAGTATTCTATGGTGTGAATGAAATTACGACTTGAAGAGGCATCATTGGTGTAACTGTCAAAGTGATTTTTAAATGACTAGGAAGGACACGACCTATATCACTTGATATTTGACCTGAAGTGGTAGCAGTGTTAAGGGTTGGTCCTATAGGATGACCAAGGAAATGACCCAATGGTTCTGTACTTGTGTTAGTAATGTCAAGTGTATGTGTACGGGCATAAAATGGTCGATTCAAATTGAATTTTTCAAAAAGATCATGGCTCGATGGATTTTTCCATATAGGAAAAACATGATTTTGGTTTGGATCTACCATTCCAGTAGTACGGGAAGGAGTTGTATATCCTTCACTTGTGTTGAGTTGTTTTGATTCCATATTAAATTCTTTGTATGGCCTTGATGCTTATATGGGATAATATTCAGGTATGATATCTCCTAAATAATCTACTCGGAAAAGAAGTGGATCAAGAGGGTTGGTTAATTGTGGGTTTATAGGTGAGACAACACCTTCCTGAACTATTACGATTTATCCTTCAGGATGTTCAATTAAAGTAGTAGCAACACTCCCAATTTCATAGTAGTTATCTTCTTCAAAAACTTCTCCATGAAAAGTGTCTTCAGGTGAATTAGGAGATAACGACTTGTAACCTTCCAGAGGAAACCCTTGCATCATACGTGATCGATGAAGACCTTTATCAGCCACAATACCAATTCTTAAGGACAACTAGGGAGAATAAACAACACTTGCTAAAAATCTAAAAAGATGAACAAGCAAACCAATATATTCTCACAATGAACTTACTAGTTGGTGATGAAATCCAATGTCATGGGAACAAAGTGAGAAGGTATGAGATTGAGCGGATGGATCAATTACGTTGGCAACTTTCTTAATGGACTTACACCTTGGTGCAAGTTCCCTGACGATTTTATCTGCAGGTTACCCTCCAAGGAGCCTGAGTGAGTTTGACCAACATTTGACCCAGGAACAACAAAGACTCCCCTTCATCATCACCTCGTGTATAGACCCTAAATATTATGGATACTAAGGTTACCAACTCACAGTCAGCCTTTGGGAAGGTACATTCAATAGTTAGGTTCGAATGTATGGGCAGGATATCAAGTCTGAAATTCTTCAAGAGAACTGAAAACAAGAGGACTGGTAAACTCATGAGGACCCCGAATGAATTCAGGATTCACGAAGCTCCGACACCAAATGAAAACAATTGATTCTCAGGAAGAACCCCAAGTATATGATCGTTCCTCTATGATTGGTCAATTCTAAAAGGGGTAATCTCCATTGCTCCCCTACACATGACCTCATGTTTAACCCCTGTGTGAGAAGGGGATCACATCTATGCTTCTATGAAAATTGGATTTTCTCTCCCTATCGCAAGATTCTATGTTTGTAATTAATGATTTGGAGATTTAACTTGACAAACTATTCCAAAGCTCTATCCCTAGTCTAATGTTGGTGTAATGGTCTAAAGAGAAAATTTTCTAGATCAATTTTAATTAGCGCTTGTTTTCATGGTTGTTCATTACTCAAGGGTGAATAATAGTTAAATTGATGATGTTTTTGAGACTCGACTCCAAAAACAAAGCAAAAGAATGAGATGCAATTGTTATTTTCGATGAACTTCTAATTATAGGAAGGATGTGAGTTTCTTTCTTTTTAATCACTAACAAACACTCAAAATAATGCAACACTTAATGCAATTTTCTCCCAAAAAGAATCCACACATTCACCAAATTATCAAAAGAAAAACTTTCAAGATTCCAAAACCAATGCATACAAAGTTCTTCAAAATTTCTTTGTTTGATTTTTTAGATGCAAGAAATTATGTGCTTCTAATGCTTCTCTCTTTCAATAAAAATGAAATAGTTCACCACTAAGATGACATAGAACAAGAAGCAAAATATTATCCAAACAAAGACACTTAAAAAGAAAATCAAAGAAAATTAAACTTACTCAAACAAAGATCCAAAAAAGATAAGAAATCAAGAAAATCACACTCAATAATATTTGAAAAGCGAGGAGCAAGAAATTATATCAAAGCTAGTTTGTGGCAAGCAATCCAGTCTCAATTCATTCAATCAAATAAATACTGATAGGAAACTCAATGAACAACAAACCCTTGCAGAATCTTCTAATCAGTCAGATAATTGATGATCTTTCGAAACAAGGATTAAACCAATGAAAGGTAAAATAAACCAATCTCACAATCTAGAAAGAGTTTCCAATCTCAACAAAGATGAATAATAGTTCTTTGAACCAAACAAATCCAACAACAAATTAAGGACTTCCGGGTTAAAAACCTTTGATCAAAAGAACTGAGCAAAACTTGGAAAACCTTAAGATTCTCACAAAATGGAGAGGGTGGTTCTATTGTCTTCAAGGATACAGGGTGAAGTGATGCTCTCTCTAGGGCTGTTGAGGAGCACCAATCTGGTAGTGGCACCCTGGTGCTCACTACAGGGGAGGGCCAATTCTGGAAAAGTTTAAAAAAATGTTGAAAAAGGATAAAAACTCAGAAATATCCAAGCAATGACTATGTGAAGCTTCCAATAAAGTAGAGGAAAGAAGTAATTGACTCAAAATCAAGAACCAAATCATATCTAATGATAGGCAAAATGATTTTAGACAAACCAAGGGAAGACTAGTCAAAGTTCTCCCCAGTGGAGTCGCCAATTTCTATTACTTAATATTTCCCCTGTGGACAGGTGAAATTTCCCTTGGATTAAAATAACACTATACCAAGACAAAAACACTAAAAATGGACACTAACATCCCTTTAAACTCATTTTAACCAATCGAAAAGAGATCGAGAGAAAGGGAATGATGTACCTTTTTACAAAGTTTGTCCTCATTGCTTCCAATCTGTGAGCTTGATCTTCAAACCCGCTGGCACAACTTGATACTTGCAATAGGAATAAAAGAGAAATGACTATATCCTACTCTATTTGATTAGGTAAACAAATTAATCTATGATAAAGTAATAGTAGACAATAATATGCAAGAATACACAATATTGAATGAAATAGGCCAAGTATATTTAATGAGAAACCAAATGAGAATTCTTACAGACCATGATTGATGTTGTAGAAGCCTCTCCAATCTCTCCTCGTCCAACCCCTTGCATGAATGAACCAAGATCAAAATATTTGTTCTTTTTTTATTTATTTCCCGCCTTTCACCATGGAAATGCCTCCAATTTATAGGCTTTGAGAGGCTCAACTACCTTGAGTATTTTTGGAATTGGTTGAGGATATGGCTCCATAGGTTATGATTATTTTCCTTATAAAGAGACATGGAAAAAGACTCGAGCCAAACAAACCCCAAACTTCAGAGTTGTCCCTTTGAAGAAGGTGGGATTCACCTTGATTCCCTCAACCAACAAAGGAGCCCCCATAAAGTTGCATACAGGGTGCCATGGCCCACCCTTAACATGGTGTAGGTAGCACCGATGCTCCCTAAGCATAGGCAGGGGAGCACAAGTATTCTTAAATGTCTAGAGAATTTTCAAAATCCTAGGTAGAAAGGTATGTTTCGACTACCAAAGGATGGGGATTTTCTTGTAACATGATTTAGGGGTTGTGACAAGTGTTTCTATGGTGTCGATTGAGTTGTGACACTTACTAAAAGTGTATGAAGCATGTTACGACACTTGTGATAGTTTGGGTGCAACACTTGTGACACTTGCAACACTTAGGATGTGACATTTGCGCCACATATGACACTTGTGACACTTAGAACGTGATGTTTGCACCACATGAAACACATTATGCAAGCGTGTAAATTTGATGTGTAACAAACCTTTCAACACAAAATGAAAAATTTACATTTTTGTTCCTTTGAATTATTACTAAACCTTCCTTTATCTTATTTTTCACAGACTTGCTTGATCAAAGCTCATCCATATTTAAAGTATTGTTACATGAGTTCACCTTCCTGTGTGTGGACACATAACAGTTAAATTGTGGAAAAACTATTGAACACAACAAAATCCTATCAGTTACAATTTTTTCTAAATAAATTATGTGGACGTGTGACAGTTACATTGTCGACTAACTTTGACCTCATCAAAATCTTGTCAGTTACAATTTTGTATAAATAAAGTATGTCAACACATGACAGTTACATTGTGGATAAACTTTGACTAAATAAAATGGAGCAAATATTCATATGACTGAGCTCTATATCATTTGAGAACCTTCTGAAGAATGATGCAATAATTACATTTTTGTCTGCAAAGCACTCATTGCGCAGATAGAATGAGAGTGCAAGACTTCAAGTCTTCAAGTTGTCGCACTTTCCCTACAACACACTCACCTAGTCACTTCACAAGATTGAGAGTGTGCCCTTATGACTCGCTTACTTGACTAATGAACTTATATTGTGTAAGACCCTCTGATACCATTTGTAAGCTGCTCTAATACCATTTGTAAGATCCTATCATATCATTTGTAAGACCCTATTCCCCAAGCTTCATAACTAGAAGTAAAATTGTAATTACATACCATGTGTAAGTCTTAATAATAAATTTATTAACAACAATTTCTAGGAATGTAACTCTTATATTTCATATTGACTACAAAATATCAATATTTATAACATGATTTAAACAACATAGTGGACTAGTAAAATACCTCGTGAAGATGAAGCCCTTTGAGATGAAGGTATTTAAGTTGTTGAACAGTTTGCTACCAAAAGATTGAAACTAAAACTTCCTAAAATTGTTTCCTCCCATTCAACTAATAACATAGCCTCTTTTGCTCCCTCACCAAGAAATCAGATTTCCTGTCCCCGGAGCCCAAAATCCCAGCAACACCAATTCCCTAGTAAATATCCCCAAAGAAATTTTGGCTTCCACTCTCCTCATCCCCTTCCTCCTTCTCCCAATATTTTCCTAGGAAAAAAAGACCTCTTACAAGTCCTCTTCCTCTACCTTCTCCTTCTCTCAAATCTCCCTCCCTCAATCAATTCCCAACTACCTTATCCCCTCATTAATTCCCTCACCTACCATTAAATAATAAAATAACAAAATGATTTAAATATATTTATTTTAATAATTAATTAAATTTAACTTAACAAATTATGATCATTAAAAAAAATCAAATTGGGTTGTTACATACACTCACCTTTCAAGAAACTTTGTCTTGAAGTTAGATTAATTTACAATACATGGGTAATGATACATGATTCATACATATCTATCAAATAAACCACATCATTAATTTAAAACACATATACATACTAGTGTACATGTGCAAGGCATGTATGTGTAGTTATCCGATACATGACTCGCCATTGCACTAATGACAATATTTGTCCTACCTAATGCAATTCATGTATGTCCGCAATCCAATCAACAATGTTATATTTTTCATAAAGAATGGTAAATCATTTGAAATATTTTCATAATCCTTCAATTATACTAATTTAACACAAGCAACATTTACATAGATAATTGTAGTTATTTTTTTTAAAGGAAATCAAGCAGTTCAACTATAAGACAAAAGAACACTCCACACACTCTCAACTACTTCTATTCATCTTGCCTCCATAACTTACTTCCATATTCCATCCATATCCTTCTCATGTTGGACTATCTTGGAACATCAACTATATTGACCTAACTCCAGATAGAACCCATAAGTGTAAGTGCCAACTACCTTGACCAAGCTTCCCCAGCAGGAAACTGGAAGTCATCATCACACGTCTAGTGGAGCATGAGATAACATCGTCCTCCCATGACTCTAGGTTTCATAGGATACATGGTGGGATATGCCTCCACCCCTCCTAATAGAACTAGGGTCAACACCCTGCCATGGACCATACAATGGCACTATGTTGCTAGGATTTTGTCATCGTATATTCAGTTTTAGGCAGTTTTTTACTTGAAAAACCTGGACTCGCCCCCATATTATAGCAAGGAATTTAAAAAAACAAAATTTAACATGCTAAGATTCAAACCATATCATTTCTAGGTCGATGCTCATGGCTTCAACGATTTATTACTATCATCCCTTGTCTATTTCATAGCCCATTAATCTGTAGATTAGTTTATAACACAAACTCATACATACCCATACATTATTATTGTGTAAATGCATTTAATCATATCATTAACTTGGTGTCAACATACCGACAAATTTAAATTTCAAAACTTTAAATCTTGAATTAGGTTGCATAATATCCATCGTAACTCAAATAATGATAAACATTCATAGTATTGACATTCACATAGGTCCATATGTCTAAAATTTTAAGTGTATCATTAATAGTTTCACAGTTACTAAGAAGTTAGGATATGGTTAGGCCATGATTACTTCTAGTTGTCTAAGTCAAAACGTGGCATTACATAAACCCAACCTTCGAAAAACATAGTCCCGAAGTGGTCAAAAAAGTGAGGGATGATCTCATCGTAAGGTCTTTGCATCCTCCCAAGTAGTATATCATGGGATATATTTGTTCCACTGGACCTTAACTTGGTCTACCAAGCGATTTCTGAGCTGTTAGACCCTACGGTCCAATATTCATAATGGTTCAACCATGATGGTTCTCGCATTTGAGACCTGCAATTCCTTCCAATTTAGCTTGTGAGATTGTTCAACAACATAATGATGTAGAACATGTTGGAACATACCTAATTTTGAGCCTTTGAACTTTATATTTTACCTCTTAGAAATAAAAGTTTTTACCCAAAAAGAAAAAAACTTAGGGAGTTTCCTTTTAATTTTAAATCAAACCCATTGGTTGTTATTTAGCAATAAGGCACTTACAATATCCATCGTCAATGAGTTTTTGTAATTTGATCTAATGATCCTAATAATATCCTAAGTGTTGGAGCTGCCTGAGTTTTAAGAGAAAGCCTGCAATGGTTGCTTCCTAGCTCCATGCTTCGGGTGTTCCAGCAAACCCAAACAACGTAAACCCAGAAACACAAAAACTCAAAGATAATCGCTTGTGACTTTACCTAAAAAAATCACGAACACGAGTCATAAGACACGTGTCCTTTAAAAATATTTCCTTGAGTTGACATGTGGAACTCAATTTTGACATCTACATTGGATGATTCACACATTTTCAAGTGACACGTGGCACCTATCTTTTCTTTACACATCATCAGAATGACGTCACCCTTGCCACGTCACTCCGAGAGATTACTCTTCGGGATTTTTTGATTTCACAATCCCTGGATCATTAAAGCTTCGAAGTAAAGTGATTACATAAAGTAAAAAAGGTTTTCAAGGATTTAATAAAGTGGTTAGCGGCTTTAATGAGTCATGATTAAGAGTTAATTAATTACTTCATAGTTTTGGATTTCAAAAAGTTTCCCTTGTATTATATTCAAAACCTCCGAAGTCTGAACTTCCGAAACACTTAAAGTTAATACAACTTTTTAAACATAATTAATTAATACTTAAGAGTGATTACTCAGAAACTAATTACTTCGTGGTTTTGGATTTCGGAAAATTTCTCTTGTGCTATATTCAAAGCTTCTGAAGTTCGAACTTCCGAAACACTTGAACTTAATACAAAGTTTTAAACATGATTAATTAAGATTTAAAAGTGATTACTCAGATATTAACTCTTCTGTGAATTCGGACTTCGAGATATTTCCACCCCGTCACATCCAAAACTCTTGAACGTGAACTATCGAAGTATTAATGGAATTTATAATTGATTAAGGTTAATGATTTCAAATAAGGATTGTGAATCACCAGGTAATGAATTCCATTAAGTTTAATAAATTCTTCTTAAGAAAATCTATACGAAGATCAATAGATTTGTTTTTAAGTAAAGCACTTCGAATTTCAAAATCGTTTCTACCATTTGCAATTAGCAGTATTTTATTTAGTGTGGAGCTTACAGATTTAACTTGTCACAGGTAGACTAATTCTATTTCCTTGAAGATTATGGCACCATGAAAAGTTGTAAAGAAGCTTGACATGTCAGGTGATGAATCAAATCCGAACGCAGACGTTCTATCAAACACAACTCCGTGAGTTGCGGATTCCATTAAAATTTGGATGCATGTCTTCGATGTCTTAGAGCATGAAATCATCAATTGTCCAGATGACTCTGCCGAAGAAGACGATGAATCTTATACAACTAATATTATACATGTACAAAAGTCGAAGCTGCATAAGATTGTTGCATGGCCAAGAATCATGCCCTATAACAATATGATAAGTTGGGCTTTGGAATATGTTGAAATCCAGACCAGGAGCATCATCAACCATCGCCAGGTCGCCATCGGCTCTTTCCAACTAGAACACCTACAAGTAATGTAAAAAAAATTCCCTACTCCTATATACACTTACAATGGTGAATTCCTTCTAGATTTTGAGATAAAGGAGTGCATCCAATACACCAGAAATGGCCATGATATACTCAAGACCTGGTGGAGACATTTGGAAAAATTCAGAGATGAAACCTACGACATGTACACCATGACATCTTTAGACACTCATATGATGTATGTATCCATGATGCTTTGTCGCCTATTTAGGAAGAAGAACCCTACACATTTCTCGGTTGAGTGGGTCGCCACCATGAACGAGGTAGCCGAGGGTTACACTTTCAATTGGGCCAAAATGTTGTCGGATAATTTAGCCAAGGAAATCATTGATTATAAATCAACAAAATCAAAAAGGCAGCCTGCCCCTTTTTACATGTTGGCATACATTATGGATGCCATTTGTTTCATGACCCCTTTTCCCCTGATGAGCTAGAGTTGGACCCCTTCCATCTTTGAACCAATTCATTTTTATCACTCCAAGTTATGGGAGGAGAACACCAAAGATTTCTTCTATGAAATTTGTCACAATGTCATAGTGACTATTCATATATCCATAAATGGTCACCCGCCACCCTAAATTTCAAAAAGGATTATGGGGAGCCTAGGCAAGCTTGCAGACTGGTTCATTGAGGAGAATTTCTCCTATATCATAGTATTCAGTTGTTTGGTTCCTCCTCATGCTCTCCCACAGTTTTTACCCGATAGGCTAGTGTACAGACAAGTGGCGTACCAGACAGTGGCAGGAGTTACCAACAAGAAGATGAAAGCAACTGAGAAAAAGGTTTGGTCGACTTTCCCCATTCAAGTTGGCATGTTTACATTATTATATTTTAGTCACTTTAAATCCGAGGCCGCAACCCTGGAGGATGTCAAATTAGTTTACATCAAGTTCAAGAAGCATGATCCACATAAGATAGTGGAAACCCATCTGGGTCAATTTAAAATGAAGCGGTACATACATGATAATTCCTCTTTTGATGAAATATTCAGAGGATTTAGAACTTATGAGGAAGTCCGAAGAAGATTCCAAACCCCGCCCTCATACCAACAAGCTGGTTTCATTAGCTTTCAAAAACACAGGCGAAATAGTTTACCCAAGATATTGCATGGAGAGTCAAATATCAYGCCTCCTTCATARGAAGCCARACCAACAAGATCTGAGCCAAKTTCCTCCACTAAGCACAAAGTTGAGGAAGTCCCAAAAGGTCACGGGACTGAAGTATCCATAAGTAATGGATTGGTTCAAAGCCTTCATAAATCTAGGACAATTTGTCCCTCATTCAACACCAGCTACTCCTGCTCTCACCCCCAATACAATAGGACAAGAACCTTCCATTGAAATTGGTTTGCCTATCATGTCATTAACCCCTTTACAAACTAGCTTCGAAAATCCTAGTTTTTAACTCACTTTCATAGGTGATCTTACTCCTATATTTCCCAAAGAGATTCCTCCCTCAAATTTATTTTTTGGTAAGAAATAGAAAGCCATCGTGAAGCGAGAATCTCACCAAAAGGATGGAGTTATCACATGTAACACCTCAGGTTTTTGAACCCCCATTTTAAATAATGTATTGTTACAATGTTGAGAGGTGAGAGTGCCCAAACAATTATTGAAGGGCCAATATGCCACATAAATGTAATGTTTTGATCATTAATAATAATAAATACATTGTTGGCTTCTAGATGGACAAGGACTAGAGTTATAGGGGGATATGATTCCACAAGAGAGGGAGCTTGAGGGAATAAGTGTTTATTCCTATTTTTTTCTTATTACCCTTTTTGTCTAAGGGAGGGGATTAGTTACGTGAACTTCATGGGGAAGGCCAGGAGATTTTTGTTTTCCCCACGAGGTTAATTAAACCCGCTCCTGGTCTGATGAGGGGGTTGGACTGATGACTTGTTCGTTGTTTTCCCGTTCCCTCACTCATTATTCCCTCATGCACTCCCATGCAATAAATCCCATGCACGCACTCCCATGCACCCCTCTGACTCATCCATTGATCCATCATCACCTGCGTCTTGGCTTGGCAAAGGAAACATAACTGTTGAAGAGCTTAGCCACAGGATAGTTGGATGTAGTGGTAACTGGTATGATCTAGTCATGACCTGGGGCCTACATGTCTGAAGTGCATTGGCCCGTGCCCTGTTTTTCTCACAACTGTGAGTCCTGAGAGTTCCAGAATTGATATTATGGACCAGTTGTGCTGGAATCCCTAGCAGGAAGGAGAAGGAATGCCTGAGGGACTGCATGGCAGAGAAGTGTGGAGGTCCATTCTCTTGGGTGGAATAGGTTGGGTAGAAGAGAGTTGGGTTCTTGGATTGTTGTGGGTGTCGGGAAACCTGTGATAGCTTGAGAGCTGATTCATTTGGGAACCCAATTACACTCTAGAACCATCCTTCTGGATTCATAGCCTAGGCTCGGGGGTGACACTACTGTTGGGATTTAGAGCAGCGATGTCTACGGTTGGGTCGAACATCCTTGGTCTGCAACTAGTCAGTGTCGTCTTTCATAAAGATAAGTGATCTCTGTTGTGATATTACTATCTGTGTATGAATGTATTCAGCTGTGTATTTTAATTGTCATTTACATGTATATGAATGTATTTTCGTTGTGTATATTTAATTATCGTTTAACATAATCTTTAGATCTTGCATGCTTGTTGGATATTGTTGTGCATGTTGTTAAATATGTTATCTTATGCATCCTTAATAAATAAATAAGGTCGGCATGAGAAAGAAGTCCAAGGGTGGGATTGCAGGTAGCATACCTGACCTGTGGGTGGCTGGGTATGTTACATCACCAAAAGGCAAAGACTGGTGTATGATGGGAAAGACCATGATGGTCCAGAGTTTGTAAAAGAAGTTGCAAGTTTGTTGGGGGAGTTTTCCACTGCCAATCAATGGTCAGTGGACAATTTGATCGAACAACTGCGACAAAAATGCCTCTTGGTAGAACATTTGCAAAATGAGATATATACTACAGAAAAGACTGTCATAAGAACGATGAACCAGGACTTTGAGAAAATCTGGGCTAGCCATCAACAGAAAATTAATCATTTACATGATAACCTTGACCTTCTCTACTAGAGTTTGCAGACCAACCAATGTCTAGTCACTCAGTGTGACAAGTTGATAGAGAAGCTGCGGACCATATTGACCCTAACAGAGAACACAACGATATACATTTCGGCCTTCAAAACTCAAGCATTGAAAATCATTGAGAGGTTGGAAGTTTCCCAGCAAAAACTCTATCAGAAAATAGATGTTATTCAGAAATGTTATCAGATAGTAGACCTTTCCCTAAAATATATTCATGTCAATGAAAACGAGGCCTACTTAGCCCGGTCTAAGTTTCAATAAGTTCTCATTGTTGTTGATTGCATCTATGTGAGACATTCTCCAACTTACAAACCTGTGAGATGTGGATCATTGCAGCTATGTGAGTCTTTCTTCGGATTACAAACCTGAAAGAAATTCCCTAAGAAGGGTATGTGGTTCCTACTTGAGACAGAGCTAGAACATAGAGGTGACCTCCCCCATTCAGAGAGTTGATAAGAACTCCAGATGATTATCTAATGGGAAATGTGATCTGTTGAGTTAGATGTGCATGTGGATGAGCACAAGGTGAACGTGTGAAATCCCAAAGTGTTGGGTGCATCATCATGAGAACATAAATGAAGATGATGTATTAGCAT
>JASDQU010507160.1:19379-41500 GCA_032191745.1 Picea mariana
TTTCTTCTTGTGATCCTGGTTGCTGCAACATTCTTGTTTATGGTTAAGACAAATAAAAATTGAAATGAACTACATGCTTAACCTAGTTTATTGAAAAATCAATATGGTATCAGATAATAGGCCTTGAAGAGCCCATTGCACAAACATTTTCCAGCCATCCTCTCTCACTTCTGTAGAAACCATATGACCCTCCTAGGGTTCCCAGAAATTTTGTACGACCCTCCTTGTGTCTCAGTTTCATCCCTTAACACTTGGATGTTGGTGCTTATTTTGGCATAGGAGTGTACGAACCTCTTCAACGCACCTTCAACAAGCTTCAAATCAAAATCCCTGGCATTTTGAAATTTTGGTCCTAGGGTTTTGCTAATTTCTGCAGAAATTTCAGCATCAGGGTTTCTGCAACTCATTGAAGGAGCTCTTCAGCTCACCAATGTTCTCATATCTTTAAAAGGATTATTGTTGGCAGACATAAGTCCAATAAAACCTAAAAGTGCTAGCCTAGCCTAGCTGTTAGGTTTTCTAGCCCATTTAACAAAGGGTTGTGAAGAATCTAAAATTATGATGAACAAAAACTACGATGAACAAAAACTATGATGGAAGATAAGCTTGATGGATCAAGCAACTTCAAGTTCTTGGAAGAAAATACTTTAGAGGAAGACTTATTGTGGGTAATACAAAAGGGTTTACCAGAGACAACTATCAATGAATGGAAGGAATATGATGTCAGGACATGGAAACCAATCACCTACTCAAGCCCTTACATTGAAGGACCAGCTTCAAAATAACAAAGATGACAAAACGTGACACCATGACCATCTTCTTCATAAATATCTCAGAGGATAGAGATCATCCAAGAGCCATTGTAGAAATCATATCAACATCCTTAGGTATGCACTTGTATATATTATTTGTATCATTGTCACGAGGGAAATTGCAGGAGGAAGGAACCTTTTGATGAAGTCATGGATCTAGAGGGATATCAGTGCATTTAGAGGAACAACACACTCAAAGTAAAGACTCCAGGTTTGATTATTGTAATTTTCATTCCTCTAACCTATATTTCTAAAAGTTTTCTACATTACAAGTAGGTGTTGTAGTTGTGACAACATTCCTTATTTTTTTTTATTCTATAGATGTACTCATTATTCTCCTTTAGGATATATTCTTGTGTTGGTTATTTTTGTTTTCTTGTTCCAGATAGGTTAACAAGAAAAGAAGATGCTTATCCTTAAGAGGGAGTCAAAACTATTTGTGAAAGAGGAAGAATAGAACCATCATTGAGACAACCAATGCTATAATGCATGATTAGAATCTTTCTAGGATTCCATGGGAAGAAGCATGCACGACATAGTATATGTGCAGAACAAGAGTCTTCACCAAACTTTGAAAAACCACAAGTCTCGAAGAAGTCTTCACTGGAATGAAGCCTGAGATTGAACACTTCGGGTTATTTGGGTTCCTAGTGTACTTTCATGTACCCAAAGAGAAGAAGTCAAAGCTAGATCCTTTAGAAAGAAAGGATACAGTGAATGTTCAAAGACATTCCAGATCGACATCCCTAGTTAGAGATAGATTGAGACAAGCATAAATGTTGTCCTTGAAAAAGATATAGTCTTGCAAAGACCCAGACAATCTCAGATGGATATTGACAGTGATACAATACCTTCTCCCCCTTCAGAAGTTCAGAGGGAGACAAATAGTATTCCAATTGATCCAGTTTCTCCAGTTGATATGTTCAGATATATTGCAGTAGGTAATAAAATTCCTACCTAGACTCACTTTGTAAGAAGTAGAGAAACATACAAGCCTCTCAAGGCACATCCCGAGAAAGCAAAAGAGATTGTGGAGCTATCCTTCAGTCATGAGCCACTTCATTGATGTTAAGCCTCATTGTCTTAGTGAAACAACATGAGAACAGGTATGGCAAGATGCCATAACAGAAGAATACCAGTATATATTAAAGAATCATGTATACGATATTATTTAGGGACCAAAACGGAAGTATGTGGTAACTTCCAAGTGGATCTATAACATCAAGCATGCAACTGATGGAAGTGTCAAGAAATACAAAACGAGATCTATAGCCAGAGGTTTCTCACAAACACGGGGAGTTGTCTATGATGAGACACTTGATCCAGTAAATCCGATACACTTCCATCCGTACTACCATCCATGAGTTGGAAACTATATAAGATAGATAGATTCTTGATGAGTTTAAATTTCATTAAGAGTGTTGCGGATCCAAACCTATATTATTACAGTGTTGGTGACGAGAGCTTGATTTTGACGACTTATTCAGAAATCCTTGTTGTTGGATACAATTAATCCTTGAATTTTGAATTTGAGATGAAGAATCTGAGTACGATGCACTACTTCTTGGGACAAGAAGTATGACCGAGGACCAATGATATTTTCCTGATTCAAGGAAAATATACAATGAAAATATTAAATAAGTTCAAATGACATAATGCAAATCCATGCCAACTCCAATGGTAATGGATTTGAAGAAAATGAGTGATGATGATTTAAATGAGATTGATCCACAAATGATTGGATCATTGATGTATCTGGTTAACACCGGACTTGATTCATGCCATGCAGTAAGTGTGCTTAGTCATTTCATGAGTCAATTGATACAAACTCACTAGGCAATAACAAAACATGTATTGAGCTATATACGAGGCACAGTTGGATATGGCCTGATATATGCCTCTAGTGTGAACTTGAGTTTGTAGGATATGTCGATTCCGATTGAGAAAAAAGTACAGTGGACTGGAAGAGCACATTCGTTTGTTTCTCTACCGTGAAGTTTTCCATGGTTTCCTAATGCAGCAAAAAACAAAAATATGTGGCCTTGAGCACCACAGAGGAAAAGTATATAGGATCGAGTGTGCGAAGAAATATGGCTTCACAAGCTTTTGACAAATTTACTTGACCATGAGATGGATCATATGATGATAACCAAAGAGCCGTGTGTAAGGATCCTTGAGAACACAATGTTTCCTAATGGATCGAAACACGACGAGATGAAACGTCCTTATATCAAAGATATGATGCATAGGAAAATCATACACATGCAGTACCTTCCTACACATGAGAAGATTGTAGACATCTTCACCAAACTAACTTGATGAAGAAATCCTTCCTAGTTGAGAGGGAGTGTTGATGACTCCAGCCAAGACAAAATTCAAAGTACATCCATGTGAGACTTGGCACGATGAAGAATGCCTCCCTAACTGAGAGGGAGTGTTGATGATTGCAGTTATGTGAGACATTCTCCAGCTTACAAACCTATGAGATGTGGATAATTGCAGCTATGTGAGTCTTTCTCCAGCTTACAAACCTGAGAGAAATCCCCTAAGAAGGGTACATGGTTCCTACCTAAGACAGAGTTGTAACGTAGAGATGACCTCCTCCATTCAGAGAGTTGAGAACAAATCTAGATGATTATCCAGTGGGAAAGGCGACCTATTGAGTTATACATGCCTGTGGATGAGCACAAGGTGAATGTGTGAAATCCCAAAGTGTTGGGTGCATCATCATGAGAACATAAATGAAGATGATGTATTAGCCTCTTCTGAACAACAAAGTTAATGAGAAAATCCATATGATTCTCCTATGTGAGGTAGTGGGAAAGAAGATCTGTAGTGTGGGCGTGCCTGTGGACAAGCACAAGTGGACGTGTGAAGATCTGGTTCTTCTGTGTAATGTAGTGAAACAGAGATATGGACATCCCTATGGATGTGCCCCTAGTGGATGAGCACTAGTGGGTGTATCACATCCCTTGATATATTGTTCAAGAGTCAGACCTGCCTGTAACCCTAATTGCAATGTAAATGGTACAGGTCGACCCCACCTTAATGTGATTAGTAATAAGTGTAAAACATAATTAATATGGATAATATTAATTATATTATAAGCTAGTGAGGTTGGCCATTTTGTGCCAATAGACACTTATGTTGACAGGTTCAGGTTAGTATAAGTAAAGGTAGATTCTCCATTATGGAATCATACCTTTAAAGTGAGTTTGGAAATTTCAGCAAGTACACATTCTTGGGAAAAGTGCACACCTATCGTGGGCGCTAGTCTTCTAAGGTTTGAGCACCCTATTGTGTGCTAGGTATTTCTTGGTGGTGAAGGTATTTCTCTTGAAAATATATAGAAAAGGATTTGGTTGGGTTTTCTTCCCTTGTTGAGAAGGGTTTTCCAGGATACTTCTTGTGTTCTTGTGCATGGTGTTTCTTCTTGTGATGTTGGTTGCTTCAACATTCTTGTTTATGGTTAAGACAAATGAAAATTGAAATGAACTACATGCTTAACCTATCTTATTGAAAAATCAACACTCATATGGATGCAAAGAGCTAATGCCCCTGGTTTTCCTCTTCTCTCTCATTCTGAACAAGTAAGAGGCGAAATGGCCCTAAAATATTGAGAAACAAATCTGGAAGAAGGCAAGAAACTTTTCATAGATGTAAAAGAGGCTTCTCTAGAGGCATTGTCTTCATTGAATAAAAATTTTATTGAATTCAAAGGGAATAATATCTCAGAGGCCCTAGGGAAAATTAAGATAGAAATGAACTAGCAAAGTTCCAAAAAGAACAAGGAAGATACTTAGGTAGCCATCCAAGAAATGAGCCAGATTGATCCAGTCCAAATCAATGAATGGTTGGTTAACCCAAGTTCACATTTTCAGGTCACAGTTCAAGAGGTGAACAAGATCCATGAAAATCTGCCCCAAATACAAAAGAAGATGTTTTCCTTCGAATTAAATGAAAGGATTGAGCATTCAAGGTTCGTGGTAGCATTGATGGATATGCACCCAATGAATTGAATAAGGAAAAGAAAGTGTTGTTGGGACCAAATGAGAAATCATGCATATCGTCCACCTTATCCACCCACTCTACCTTTCACCCTCCAACAGTCACTTACCTCGTCTATCCCTACCACCCACATTCTTGCCTCCATTCATCCCACCTCCCCACCAGACACTTGTTCCCCCATCATTCTTTCCATGAATAATTACTCTTCCCTGTAACAATTATCCATCCCTTGACGAGCCAGCGTTGAGCTATTCATCTAATATTTCCCCTCCATGTCTTCAAACTACAATTCCTTGACCCACTGAACACTCCCTAAGCGATAGATGGAAACACAATCAAATGACCAAGACATTGAGCCAAATGATTGTGGTGACCCTAATGGACATGTGTATCCAGCTCAAAGACTAAAGGAAAACAAATGCTTCTACCAGCAAACAAAGAGACAAAGGAAAGCACCAACAAAACTCATCAATATTTGCATGTTGTTGTTTTATTCAGATGTATTCTATTTTTAGTCAAATATTGTAAGAAGTCCAATGGTTTTTGGTTGTGACAGATTTTGTATAAATACATATATTTAAGATCTATTCCAGGCTGCTTCTTTTCGAATATAAAATATAAACTCATTTTTAGTATTAATACAAGTGCATACATAGATTATAAGTTTCATTCAATTTGAGTTATGTGTTCCCTATGTGTTTCCATTTATATGAATTTCTTTCAGTAATTATTGAAGAGTGATTGATTGCAATTTAATATTACATATACTGTGATCATATCATACCAACAATTTATTTAGTAAACAAATTTTCCTCTATTATTATTTTGAGTAAAACAAGACCTGTGATCTGGGTGAATTACTGCATTTTTATATCTTGATCAAGGGTGAGTCTTCTACTTTTTCTTCTACTGCAAACAAGGTGAGACTTATATGTAATTGATAATCTTCCATTCACAAATGTGGGTGAAGGGGACCCCACTGCATTTTATTGTTGATAGCGGAAGACAAAAGAAAATCATCTCAACAAAGTTTGTTAAGCAGTTGGATTTTCCAACAAAACCACACCCACAACCATACAACATCAGGTGGCTTCTCCAGGGTCAAGATCTTTGTGTCAGCCAGTAGTGTCGCCTATCCTATGACATCAATCCCTTCAAGGATGAGGTATTGTGTGATGTTTCCCCACTGGAAGTTTGTGATGTTCTATTAGGCCATCCATATATGTGGAGGCATCATGTTGTTTAAGAGTCTCGAACTTGTAATGTCATTGTTACTCTGGGGGGTCAGCTATACCAAATACCCGAGGTAGTTCTGACTATTGTCCCACCAAAACAATGCCACAAATTAATCTCTTATACTACAAAGTTTATCCCCTTCACAATCCGATCAGAAGGTGAGTAGAAGGAAATTGCAACCATTGTAGCCTTATCCCAAGACCTTTCTATCCAACAGAAGCAGATCGACAGGATTGTAGAAGAGTACCAAGATGTTCTTGCTACACCTATGAGTGTGCCTCCACACTGCCCAGTCAAGAAAGTTTATAACAAAACCCTTCATACTCTTCATGTTGCATCTTCACTGACATAGTCCTCCACACTCAGGTAGATCATGAAAATAGACTGGTTGAACAGATCCAACCCCTACAACAACAAGTTCATGACAACTTTCAACAAGCTAAGCAAGACAACTTCTTCAGCAAGGCAAGAAATGCACCAAGTTTCATATTTAGCAAAAGTATCCCCGTCTCCCAAGGGAACTTGGCACAATGGGGACCATTTCTTCCTAAGGGGGGAGGAATGATCCAGATGGATCTCGGTGGCCATCCACCTTTTTCACTGAATCACCATCTTGAGCCTATGGTTTTGATAAACCATGATATTCACCCTTTTGATGGGGAATGGAATGTAATGTCATATTCATTTGTTAATTACAGACATCTTGTAATGATTTCCTAGTGGTTTTATGTACATGCCTACATCATAGCGTTAATGCATCAGATCCCATTAGAAATTTGAAGTTAAGCACACTCAGGATAGAGTAATACTTGGATGGGTGACCACCCGGGAGTCCTAGTATTTTACATGCCTATGGCATTTTATAAACTTAGTCCAATTTATCCCACATGCATCATGGGAATTGTTCTCTTCTCACTCTCTCATATATAATTGAGGTGAAGGAGGCCCTTTAAGCATGCAATGGAGTGTGATGTAAAGCTTCTTGTGAATGAATCATAGCCAACATCTCTTTCTTTTTAGAGATAGGCTACCCCATTTTTTCCAATTTGTGTTCTATAATGTTTTTCTATCTTATTGAGTAATAGATGTTGGGTTTCACTGGATTTCTGTGTTCTCTTCTATATTTTTGTGTATTTCATTGTTATATCTCAGTTGTATTTATTCCTTCATGTCGTTCTCAAAATAATCTGGATCAATGATATCTCGTTGGAAAGGTCTTTCCAAAAACTACACATTATGTCGTCAAATTCTAACTACGTTTATTGTTTGACCATGGCAAGCCAAAAAAACATTGTTTAGAGCCCCAAAATGACCCTGGAAGTATAGAAATATGTGATGACATGAAAAATTCCAAAATAAGCCAGTTGGATTAGGTGGGAGGCCACCAGTATCCACATGAAAGATGTGTAGGGCTTCAGACAGCCCTAGAAGTGTAGAACCCACAATTACAAAGAAGTATAGAAGAACGTGTTGAACTAAAAATTGTCAAGAGGAGCAAGTTGGAATAGGTGGGTGGCCACCAATATCCAACTAGACCAGTCCTCTCCCCTTAGGAATAAATGGTCTCCATTGCATTGAGTTCCCCCATCAGGTGAGGGAAATTCTATTGAATTTGGCCTCGGCTAAGCCACTTTCCTTGGTGTAGGAGCTGCCCTGCCTTGACAACTTGATAAAGTTGGATCCTCTGCTAGTGAGTTCCCTTGACCTATGTGTCCATTATATTATCAATGGATGTTTGTTCCATCCAGTCAGGGTTGAGCTCTGTTGGTTTCATTTGTTCTGCGATCTCTGAGGTGTCCAATAGTGGTGGAAAATATGGCTGAAGGAGGTCTACATTGAACACTGGGTGCAAGCCAAGGAAGGGTGGAATATTGTGCTCAAAAGCATTGCGACCCACAACCTTGGTAATAGTGTAAGGCCCATAGAGTAGTAGGTGGAGCTTTTGAGGGGGGCCTTGTAAGGCACTATGTCTACAAATGTAACCAAACCTTGTCTCCCACCTAAAATTGGTGTGGTACCCTGTGTTGAGCATGGCGTTGCTTGTACTTAGCATTAGATTTCTGTAAAATATCGTGGAACTGTTGGAGGATGTGTTGAATCCACTCAATGAATCTAATGGATTTGTCAGCCTCAGACTAAACATGAGAATATTCTTCCTGTGTGGTTGCAAGAGGTAGTGCAACACCAATGGGACCCAAGGGTTGGAATCTCAGCCCCACCTAAAATGGGCTATGGTTGGTGGAGCTATGGAGAGCCATGTTGTAGTTGTACTGAACATAGGGAAGACACACATCCCATGTACATGGATTCTTAGAGTTGTACATGCACAGGATGTGAACAATCATCTGATTTATGATCTCTATTTGGCCATCAGTTTGGGGATGTAAAGTAGTGGATTTAGTGAGCTTGGTGTCCAACAGTGACTAGAGACTCGAAAAAATTGTGCCGAGGAACCTGTTGTACCGATCAAAGATGATGGTCTGTGGTATCCCAAAATGGACCCACACACATTTGAATAAGATCTTGGCAATATCTGTCGTTAGGATTCTCTTCTTGCAGTCTGTGAGGATGGCCATCTTTGAAAACTGATTAAATACCACAAATACATAATCATTGTCTTTCTTGGTGGACGGAAGGCTAGGCATGTAATACATCGATATGGATTCCCAAGGCCTCTCGGGATTAGGAAGAGGGGTGTATAAGCCTTGATTCTTGATGGATGGCTTGGAAATGGCACATGAAGTGCAATATCTAATATACTTGCTGACGTCATGTCGAAGTTTTGGCCAATAAAAATGTTCCTATACCATAGTTTTCTCCATGTCAAAATGTCCTGCCATCCGACTGTAGTGAGCCTCCCAAATCATCTTTACATGCTCGCTTGCAGGAACACAGAGATGGCCCAGATGGCATAGAATTCCATCCTGAATATGAAAATTGGTGACATTCACGCCTATACCCAAGGGTCGATAGGTGGTGGCGAAGTCCGGATCTTGTTGATAAAGTTGGGGCCACTCAGATGCCTCATGTCCATAGGAATGTAGCATGATGGTGAGTGCAACCATGGGAGGTCGACTGATGTAGTCAGGGACACGATTTGTTCTCGCTGTCTTATACTTGATGTTGAGATGGAACTGTTGTAGGTATGTGGACTACTTCTAATGGCGGTCGTTCTGCAGCTTCCCCTATGTTTGTATGAACTAGAGAGGCTTGTGATCAGTGTGGATTATTGTCTCCTTTCCTAGAATATAATTTTTCCATTGACGAAAGGATTTTACAATGGAATACATTTCCTTGTCATAGGTGGGGTATTTCTAGAAAGTATCTGAGAGTGTATCACTATTGTATGATACCGGATGACCGTACTGAGTGAGAACTACACCTACAGCATAGTTAGATGCATCAATCTCAATATTGAACGATTGTGGTAGATTGGGTAAGGAGAGTACTAGAGATATGCACAAGCATTGCTTCATATCATTAAATCCTCATTGTTGTTCCTTCCCCCATGTGAATGTTTCCCTACAACCGTTCTTGGTCACTTGGTTGAGGGCCCATGCAATATGGGAGAATCCCAACATGAACCGTAGGTAGAATTTGTCCAATCCCAAGAAGATATGAAGCTCTGTTAGTGTGGTCGGGCTGGCCAATCATGAATGTATTGGATCTTAGCTGGATCAACATGTACCCCGTGATCATCAACAATGTAGCCCAAGTATTGGACCATATTCATGCCAAAGGAACATTTTTCCAAGTTGACATATAGCTTGTGCTGCCACAAAGTGCTCAAAACCTATTCAATATGTTGCATGTGCTCCTCCCAAGTTCTGCTGAAGAGGAGGATGTCCTCCAAATATACCACCAAAAAGAGTTGGTGAAGGGTCTCAACACATCATCCATCAACCTCATGAAAGTGGTTGGTGCATTTGTTAATCCAAAAGGCATGACCAACCATTCAAAGAGACCTTATTTAGATTTGAAAGTTGTCATCCATACATTAGTTGGTTTGATGGGAACCTGGTGGTAGCCAGACTTTAGGTTAATCTTGTTGAATAACTTTTCACCCTTGAGTTGGCCAAGAATTTCATCAATTCTGGGAATTGGGTACCGACTCCTAACTATGATTTTGTTTAATTCTTTCTAATCAACACAAAGCCGCTAGGTCCCATATTTCTTCTCCACTAGTACAATCGGGCTTCTGCAAGGGGAGGAGTTGGGTCTGATGTTCCCCTTTTGAAGCAACTCTTCAATCTGACTCTTGATTTCATTATTTTTCATCAGTGAGTGACGATAGACTTGTCCATTAGGCAAAGGTGGATCAAGGGTTCTATTAATTAGATGCTTGACTTGGCAGTGCATCGGTACCCCGGTGGATAAGGAGAAGATGTATTTGTACTCTTCCATCATCCCTTCCACTTGCTTCTAATGCAAAGAGAGGATCTGTGTAGAGGCCACAGATGTGGCGACGACCTTCTACTTACTGTGAGCCCGGATCACAAAGAAGACGAACTTACTGGTCTATGAAATGACCTTCATTTATTAGCAGAGATTAAAGAAATAGCGGTAGGCGATGATACCTCTGGTATCCTGTACAATTGTCTACCCAAAGTAATAATAAAACTGTGGGGTCTAGAATCATACACATCATGTCACTTCCACAAATATGGTTGTCCTAAAATAACATCACAAACTTCAAGGGGAGCAATATCACACAATACCTCATCTTTGAAAGGATTGATGTCATAGGGCAGGTGACACTATTGGCTGACATGAAGATCTCTTCCTTGGCGACGCCAACTGATGGTGTATGGTTGTGGGTGCGGTGTCATCGGTAGGTCTAGATGCTTGACGATCTCTACTGAGATTAGGTTCTTTTGATTATCGCTATTAACAATTAAATGAAGAGGATCCCCATTTACCCACATCTGTGAGTGAAAGAGGCATTCCCCTTCCTCTGGTTCTTCTGGTTCGCTTGGATGGAGTTTGGTGGTAGGGACAGTGGCATTGGGTTCAACATCGATAATCTTCTTTCCTCCTTCTAGATTTGATTTGGAGTTAGAATCGACCTCTGACTCGAAAGTTTTCATCTCGACCACGATTGAATTCTTGGAGCGACATTCTTTGGTGTTGTGCCAAGGGATTTTATGTTATTCACACTGTTATCACATGAAGTTGTCATGGGTGAAATTTCTCCTTAGGTTTTAATTTTTTATCCACTGTGTATTTTAAAGTTTGTTTTGATTTTCTCCTTACGGTTTTCTTAGGTTAACTCAAATAAATGAAAGTTTGGAGCTTGGCTCACATATTTGACCCACACCTATGGTTTATACGCTTGGTTCATCACATGATTTGACAACTATCATTATCATCCCAATGACACCACAAGCCTGACATGTCACTACCTCCATTCATAAGCTTGAACCTCTCCACTCTATCCCTTTACCAATTAGGGATTCAAATCAAATCCCTTCTAGTACGCTACCAACTCACTAGTAGTTTTCGTAGCGCATATTTTGTACACCCTCCCTCTTTATCATCATTACAATTATGAAGTTGATGTCATGTCATTTCATTGTTTTCAACATCCATGTTTTCAAAAGGAATAATCGTGATCTGGTCATTAAATATTTCTAATTTTTTATCAAAGTTTGAATTCTGCTCCTAGCTCGGCGCTGCAACAACTCCTAGTCTAGACAACGTTGCGGATTATGCTACAAACCAGCTGGCCAAGGTGAATTGAAGACTAGGATGGTTGAAAGAAACTTCATGCTTTATGAAGATCATCTACAGTTAAGCTATGGTGTCTAGGTACTCTTTGAGCCATCCGAGCTTTGTTGAATATTCTCTAAGGTTATACTTGACTTTTCATAGCACCTGGCACTACAAATTGTGGTCTCCTCCACCTACCAGCCCTTTTACCTCTGCTATCACAAAATTATTATCCATCTTCATATTATCAGCCTCCTACACTGAAATTGAATAAACTTTTATACCAGAGCTATTGTGCCTATTTATTTATTGGCCCTTGTTGTCTACGCTATAGAAATCACTAGGAAATTGTGCTACATATCCCTAGTTCCAGCATTGCAAATTGAGTGTCAACCCCAATGTCGTCATCTTTGCTCACATTTACAGCATCAACTCTTTTCCTTCACAGTGTCATTTTATATTTTCACTTCAAAGTCTGTTTACAGAGAAGAGTTTAGGAGCCTTTGCTTTTAAAATGATGATGACCTTGCATGGTGGTTTAATGTTAGCTTAAAACTTGACAGTGTTTCCTCCTTGCATATATTTTCTCTGAAGGGATTTTCTTCCTTTTCTAAGCCATCAAATTGTTCTCTCACTAGTTCAGAAGTCAATTAAAGGAAAAACATGAAAGCCTAAATAAGGACCACCATTCAAAACCTAAAGACTTATGTCCTTGATTTTCTTCCCATACCTCTCATAACATTGTAGTGTTTGGTCTCCTATTTCTATCAATGGATACACCTCAACAGAAGAGGTCTAACAAGGGTGAGAGTGTAGTCAACACTGAGCCTTCTGATGTTCACTTGTTTGATGCTGAACCTGTTATTAGGGAGGTCTTCCAAAGGATTGGTTACCTAACTTTCTGTCAGAATATGTAGAGGGGACACCCTGAGGTAGCCAGGGAATTTTCCTTAAACTTTGATGGAACTAAAACCAAGGTAGGAACCCTTGAACTAGAATCATATGAGGACACCATTGCAACAACCACTGAGATACCCAACACTATTCAAAGGTGGTTCAAATCTATGACTCTTAATGCAGCCTTTTCTAAGGATTTCCTCAAACCAGAACATTAGGGAGATAATTTGTCTAAGGGAGTGCCTAGGAGCCACTTGGTTGAGGGTTTTGACAAGATGTTGAAAGTCATCTAAAGGTATTTTACCTATGAGGGTAGATTCAATATGATATACCAGTATCACATTAGGCTTTTTCTACACTTCACAAGAAATGACTTAATGAACATTCCTTTCTATCTATTTAGGTGTATGGGAAAAATGGTTGATAGGGTCCAAGCCAAGTCCAAGGCTGTGGACATGAGTTTTTTCCACTCAGGGATGATCAAGATGCTTGTAATGGAGGAATTGAGGAAAATAAATATCACTTGGGAGAAATTCATTGCCTCTGCTAATATGCAACTAGATGTAGCCCCTACCCCTCAATCCAGGGTGCAGAGCCCTGTGCTAGCTGGTAGTGTTTCCCACATAGAAACAAGAAAAAAGGGAAAGGGAAAACACATTGCCAAAGATAAATAGGTTCCTAAATAAGTTGAAGAAGAAGAAAGGGAATATCATCACTCCCCACAAAGGGAACTTTCACCTCAGCCTGCACCTGAACTAGAACAAGTTCTCTCAGCCAAAACTACAACCAAAAAGGGGATAAAGTTACACTTTCCTTCACCTACTATAGTAGTTGAGACTAGATCTAGGAGGCCCTTCACTAGATCATCAACCCATAAGGAAGATGTTGAAGAAAAAATCATACCCAAATCTCATGTCCAAAAGAAAGATAAGGGTAAAGGTGAAAATGTTAGGAATCATGTTGAATTCATAACCAAAGATCCTATTCAAAAGGAAGATAAGGGTAAAGGTGAAACTATTGAGAATCATGTTGAAGTCATAAACATCACCACTCCCCCTAATAACCACGTCTTCAATAGATTGATCAGACAACTCAGAGATCCAAGAAAGGAAATCTCCCACTTGAAGGGAGTAGGATTGGCTGAGAGGAGAAAGATGAGTGAGCTCATGGATATGTATAAAGAAACTCTTGAGCTAGCTCAGTTCACAGTGAGAATATTTATGCCCCTGCAAAGACAACTTATAAACTTGTACAGGCAGAACAGAGACTTGCAGTACCAGAACATAAAACTTAAAGAGGAGTTGTAGCCCTTCAAGGATGATCTAGCCTAGAGAAATCTCAATGTACTGGCCCAAGATGCAACAAGGAGAAGTGTCAGATTAAGGAGATGAAGTGGAGAGGCTAGAAAACCCTATTTTTTATGATGATCAACATTTTCATTTTGAAGTTTTGAGGGAAGTGTCATAATTATACCTATTGGAGGCATCTATAGGATTATACTCCTTCTGCTAATATATTTTGGGTTTTTGGGTTCAAGTTACATGACATAGAAAATTACAGAGCATTTTGTAGTGCTTGGTGCTTCAGAATCATCCACACAGAAAAAATTGTAGATTTTCTATGGAAAATGCTGCAGAATAGTTTACATAGGAAGGCGCTACGAAATCTTCTACCAAATGTGCTAGGAAAAACTCCTATGAAATGGCTGATACAGTTAACATTTCTTGATTCACTGCCCTTTCTAACTTTGATGGATTTAGAGGGAATCAATGGTCACTAGGTGGCATATGGAGCTCAACACAAAGGTTTAGAGGACACATGGCACCGATGGAGATGCACCCAAGGAACAAAAAATTATGTCATGATTATATTGTTAGAGTTGTTGCCAACATGCACCATGTTTCTAGAAATCTATTAGCTCCACTTGTACAAATGTTAGACTAGAAGTTTTTAGTGGGAGAATCCTAGGTTAGAGAGTCTAGCTCGCACTTCATGTTGTTGCTTACTGTTTAAACTATATATACAACAGGAGAATGCTATTTTGAGGCTCGAATGGTTCAACAGAGACTCCCTATTGTAATTTTTTGATAAGACAGAGCCATACTCTGGTTTTATGTATGAGATCTAAGATATTTTAATTAATATAAGTCAACTTCCTTTCATCATGTTGCTTCTTCTTACTCTGATTTCTCACTATTGAATGATTCTTATGAGATGTTATAGTTGTGTTATAATGTATGTTTGATTATGATGTTGTTGTAAATGTTATTAGTGTTTTAAGGTTTAGTTCAAGAGGTTCTTGTGTCTGAGCTTTTTCTTCACCTAGATGCTAGAAGACCTGATGCTTATAGAAGACCTATTCATCTTCCTCACCAAGTCTTCATCTACTCACATTTATCTTTAAACCACTTACTAAAGTTAACCAAAATCCCATTTGCTTATGCATATTATCCTAGATTTTCTGTGTTGGAACATTTCTATGCTGATTTTTGTCCATTTTACATTCTATCATAAATATACATTTACAAACCTATTTAATGGGTGTTGGGCTTATCCTCTTTCAATATGAGGGTGACTCTTAGTGCTAACACACACCATTTTCCTATTTCCTTCTTCGACTTCTCATTACCCTTCCTGTGTTGCGGCTTGGACAAAGTGTCCTGAGAGTGGCCATCTTTTCTATATCCCTTTTTGTGTGGTTTGGGACCGCCTTTTCCCTGCTTCGATTATGAGGAGTTTGCATATCCAAACTCACACCTCCTCTAATTAAATTTATACTCAATCTTGAAGGCATATCTATAAGTTATACCCAATGATGTGATATCTAGAAACTACATTTCTGTTTGAATGTATCTATGCAAACAACCGTGGTATTTGAGAACCATATGTCACTCTGAGTCTTTGATACCCAATTTGGTGTGCAGGGTATGAAAAATGTTGGTGAAATATGGTACTGTCTAGTCCCTTTCCTAATGCAGGGTGGTCCATCTTGTGTACTGGTCCTTGTAGCATCCAACAGGGTAATACTATTCTTTAATGGCATCCCTAAAGGAATACCATGTGGGGGAGACCACAAATATTGTAGATTCCTTTGTGGCCCTTTGCTCAGAGTAAGTATCCCACCAGTCCTTAACATGGGGGACGACCTTGAGGAGTGCAAAAGTAATATTTTCCCTATCAAAAAAATTGTGGACCAAAAAATACCCTTCGAGAAAATTCAACCCTTTGTCTATAGAATCTGCATCTATCAGTCCTTCAAATAATGGAATATCAAAATTTACTTGTACCTTGAAGGGGGTTGCATGGCCGCTCGATGAAGATGCTTCTCCTGCAAGCAACCGTTGAAGGATCTGTGCAATTTTTTCTATCATTTCGTTCTTTTATCACGTAAGGGCTTCCTCGAGAAACATTTTAAAAGGATATCCTACTCCATCCTCTTTATTTTCGTCCCCCATGGGTTGTTTTTAGGCTCAGTGCAACCGATCTTGCAAAGGCTTGATTGGTTCGAGTCCCAACTTCTTGTACCCATATATTTTCAGGAACATGCACGAAGAAAAATAAATGAAGAGAAGATCGCTTTGATACCATTGATCTAGATTTATGAGAGGAACAAACTAACTAACAAACTGAATACAACAACACAGAGATACGGAGAACAACAACAAATATCCAGTGAACAATAACTTCTATTGAATAAATGAAATAGGATGAAACTGTAAAATTGTAGAACTGAAAAAAACCTTCTTGAATGGTGGTAGTTATCTATGAGAAGAGATGTGGCTACTACACGCATATGTTTGATCAAATGATCACAATGAAGCTCTAGAGACCTTTTTAGCATTAATCATGAATGAGAACACCCTATACATCCAAAAACCTAACCCTAGGAGGTGAAACACCAAAATTTATGTGGTCCCCATTGGGTAAGTTGGTACCTCAGCTTCTCAGGGTCGTAAAATTTGCATACGACCTCCGTTTTAGGAGCATGATAGCCCATTGGAAAGGTATTTTTGAGAAATACACATTATGATATCAAACTCTAACTCCATCTATATTTTGGCTGTGGCAATCCAAAGAAACATTGTTTAGGGCCCCAAAATGACCCTGAAAGTACAAAAAGATGTGTTGACATGAAATATTCTAAAATAAGCTAGTTGGATTAGGTGGGTGGACACCAGTCTCCACTTGGAAGATGTGTAGGGCTTTAGATAGAAATGATAGTGTAGAACCCACAATTACAAAGAAGTACATAAGAACATGATGAACTAAAAATTGTCAAGAGGAGCCAATTTGAATGGGTAGGTGGCCACTAATATCCACCTAGATCATTCCTCTCCCCTTAGGAAGAAATGGTCTCCATTACGTTGATTCCCCCCATTAGGTGAGGAAAATTTTGTTGAATTTGGCCCTGAGTGAGCCACTTACTTTGGTGTAGGATCTGCCCTGCCTTGACAACCCAATAAAGTTGGATCCTCTTTTGGCAACTGCCCTTGAACTATGTGTACATTATCTCATCAATGGATGCATGTTCCATGCATTCAGGGTTGAGCTCCGTTGGTTTCATTTGTTTTGTGATCTCTTAGGTGTTCAGTAGTGGTGGAAAATATGGCCGAAGGAGGTCCACATTGAACACTGGGTGCAAGCCAAGGAAGGGTGGAGTGTTGAGCTCAAAAGCATTGCTACCCACGGCCTTGGTGATAGTGTAAGGAACATAGCGCAGTGGGTGGAGCTTTGAATGAGGCCTGGTAAGGTGCTCTTTCTGCAAATGTAACTAGACCTTATCTCCCACATGAAACTGGTGTGGTACCATGTGTTGATCATGGCACTGCTTGTACTTAGCATTGGATTTATTCAAAATCCGATGGACCTGTTGACGGATGTGTTGAATCCGCTCAATGAATCTGGTGGATTTTTTTTCCTTAGACTGAACACAAGAAGATTCTGCCTGTGCAGTTGCAAGAAGTAGTGCAACATCAATGGGACCCAAGGGTTGGAATCCCAACCCCACTTGAAATGGGCTATGGTTAGTGGAGATATGGAGAGCCTTGTTGTAGTTGTGTTGAACATAGGGAATACTCGCATCCCATGTACGTGGATGCTTAGATTTGTACATACGTAGGATGTGCAGAATCATCTAATTGAAAACCTCTATTTGGTGGTCGGTTTGGGGATGGAAAGTAGTGGATTAAGTGAGCTTGGTGTCCAATAGTGACCAGAGACTTGACCAAAATGTGTTGAGGAACCTGTTGTCTCGATCAAATATGATGGTTTTTGGTATCCCAAAATGGACCCACATGCATTCGAACAAGAGATTGGCAATATCTATCATTGTGATGCTCTTCTTGTAGGCTATGAGGATGTCCATCTTTGAAAACTGATCAACTACCACAAATACACAATCATTTCCTTGCTTGGTGGACGAAAGGCCAGACATGTAATCCATCGATATGGATTCCCAAGGCCTCTCTGGAGTAGGAAGAGGGGTGTATAAGCCTTGCTTATTGATGGTTGTCTTGGAAATGGCACAGGCAGTGCAAGATATGATATACTTGTTGACGTCCTGTCGAAGTTTTGGCCAATTTATGTAGAACAACCATAGTTTTCTCCACACCGAAATGTCCTGCCATCTGACTGTAATGCACCTCCCAAATCAAATTTGAACGCTCTATTGCAGGAATAAAAATATGTCTCAGATGACATAACATTTTGTCCTGAATGTGAAAATCGGTGACATTCACGCCTGTACCCAATAGCTGATAGGTGGTGTCAAAGTATGGATCTTGTTGATAAAGTTGGGGCCACTCAAATGCCTCATGTCCACAGGAATGGAGCACGGTGGTGAGTGCAGCCATGCGAGGTCAACTGAGGCAGTCAATAACACAATTTGTGCTCCCTGTATTATACTTGATGTTTACATGGAACTATTGTAGCCAGGTGGACCACTTATGATGGCAATCGTTCTGCAACTTCCCTTGTGTCTATATGAACTGCAAAGGCTTATGATCAGTGTGGATGTTGTCTCCTTTCCAAGAATGTAATGTTTCCATTGATGACATGATTGTATAATGGGATACATTTCCTTGTCATAAGTGGGGTATTTCTGGACAGTATCTAAGAGTGTCTCACTATGGTATGCTACCAGATGACCATGTTGAGTGAGAATTGTTCCTACAGCATAGTCAGATGCATCGATCTCAATCTCAAATGGTTGTTGCAAATTGGGTAAGGAGAGTACATGAGATGAGAATAAGTGATGCTTTAGTTCATTAAATTCTCATTGTTGTTCCTCCCCCCATGCAAAATTCTCCCTGCCACCACCCTTGGTCACTTGGCTAAAGGTCCATGCAATATGGGAGAATCCCAACACGAACCGTCGGTATAAGTTGGCCAATCAAAAGAAGCTATCAAGCTCGGTTAGTGTGTTAGGGTTGGTGAGCCCCAAATGACTTGGATATTATTTGGATCAACATGTACCCCATGCGCTTCAACAATGTAGCCCAATTATTGGACCACGTTCATGACAAAGGAGCATTTTTCCAAGTTGGCATATAGCTTTTGTTGCCGCAGAGTGCTCAAAACCAGTTGAATATGTTGCATGTGCTACTCCCAGGTTCTGTTGAAGATGAGGATGTTATCCAAATATACCACCACAAAATATTTAGTGAAGAGTATCAATACATCATCCATCAATCTCATGAAAGTGGCTGGTCAATTTGTTAAGCCAAAGGGCATGACTAGCCATTCGAGGAGACCTTATATAGATTTGAAAGTTGTATTCCATACATCAGTTGGTTCGATGGGAACTTGGTGGTAGCCAGACATTAGATCAATCTTGTTAAATAACTTTCCCCCCTTGACTTGGTCAAGAAGGTCATCAATTATAGGAATTGGGTACCAGTTTGTGACTCTGATCCATACAGAGCCATTAGGTCCCATTTTTCTTTTGCACCAGTACAATCGGGCTTCCAGAAGTGGAGGAGTTGGGTCTGATGTGACCCTTTTGAAGAATATTTTGGATCTGATGCTTCATTTCATCATTTTCCATCAGTGAGCGACAATAGAATGGTCTATTAGGCAAAGGTGCACCGAGTGTTAAATCAATTGGATGATTTACTTGGAAGTGCATTGGTAACCTGGTGGATGAGGAGAAGATTTCTTTGTACTCTTCCATGTGTTTCAAATAAAGGCTCTATGTAGAGGCCATGGATGTGGAAGTGACCTTCTACATACTGTGAGCCATGATCACAAAGAAGATGAACTTATTGGTCTGTGAAATGACCTTATTTCATTTCTTAGCAGAGATTAAATAAATAGCAGTAGGAAACACTACCTCTGGTATCCCTTACAATTGTCTACCTAAAGTAATAATAACACTACGGGGTCTAGAATCATACACAACATGTTGCTTCCACAAACATGGTTTTCCTAAAAGAACATCACAAACTTCAAGGGGATAAATATCACACAATACCTCATCTTTGAAAGGCTTGATGTCGTAGGGCAGACGACACTATTGGTTGACACGAAGATCTGTTCCTTGGAGAAGCCAACCGATGGTGTATGGTTGCAGGTGTGGTGTCATCAACAATTCCATCCGCTTGACTACCTTTGTTGAAATTAGGTTCTTCTTATTGCTGCTATCGACGATGAAATGAAGTAGAGCCCCCTTTACCCACATCTATGAGTGAAAGAGGCATTCCCCTTCCTCTGGTTCTTCTGGTTCGCTTGGCTGGAATTTGGTAGTAGCGAAAGTGGCACTGGGTTCAACATCGATAACTCGCTTCCCTCCTTCTGTATTTGATTCGGATTCAGAATCATCCTCTGACTTAGAAGCTTTCAACTTGACCACGAGTGACTAATTGCAGCGACATTCTTCGATGTTGTGCCAAGGGATTTTATGGTTTTCACATCATTTTCCCATGTCCTTCTTCGACTTCTCATTACCCTTCTTGTGTTTTGGCTTGGACTGGTTGTCCTAAGAGTGGCCATTTTTTATCTATCCCTTGTTGTGTGGTTTGGGGCCCTCTTTTCCCTGCTTCGGCTGTGAAGAGTTTGCATATCAGAACTCGCACCTCTTCTGCTTATATTTTTTCTCGATCTTGACAACATATCTATAAGTACTCCCCAATGATTTGATGTCCAGAAACTCCATTTTTGTTTGAATGTATCTATGCAAACATCCACGGTATTTGAGCACCAGATCTCGCTCCAAGTCTTTGGTAGTGTCTGGTCCCTTTCCTGATGCAGGGTGGTCCATCTTGTGTATTGGTCCTCATAGATTCCAACAAGGTATTATTGTTCTTTAATGGCATCCCTAAAGGAATCCCATGTCGGGGTGACTGCAAATATTGCAGATTCCTCTATGGACCTTTGCAATAAGTAAGTATCCCACCAGTCCTTAACATGGGGGATGGCCTTGAGGAGTGCAAAATTAATATTTTCCCTATCGAAAAAATTATGGACCGAAAAATACCCTTTGATAAGATTCAACCATTTATCTACAACATCTGCATCTATCAGTCCTTCACATAATGTAATATCAAAATTTACCTATACCTTGAAGGGGGTTGCATGGTCGCTTGATTAATATGCTTCTCTTGCGGGAAACTACCAGAGGATATGTGCAAAGTTTTCCATCATTTCGTTCCTTTGTCGCGCAAGGGCTCCCTTGAGAAAAATTTTAAAAGGATCTCCTACTCCGTCATCTTTATTTTCGTCCCCCATGGGTTTTTTTTGGGCTCGGTGTGACCAATCTTGAAAAGGCTCGACTGGTTTGAGTCCCAACTTCTTGTACCCAAATCTTATCGAGGACATGCATGAAGAAAAATAAATGAAGAGCAGACCACTCTAATACCACTGATCTGGATTTATGAGCGGAACGAACTGACTAAAAGACTGAATAAAATAACATAGAGATACGAAGAAAAACAATAGATATCGAGTGAACGATAACTTCTATTGAATAAATGAAATAGGATGAAACTGTGAAATTGCAGAACTGAAAAACATCTTGCTTGAATGGTGTTAGCTATCTCTGAGAAGAGATGTGGCTGCTACATGCATCTGTCTGAGAAGAATGATTACAATGAGGCTCTAGAGGCATTTTTAACATTAATAATGAATGGAAAAACCCTAGACATCCAAAACCCTAACCCTAGTAGGTGAAACACCAAAATTTATGTGGGCCTCGCTAGGTAACTTGGTACCTCAACTTCCCGGGGTCGTAAATTTTGCATACGACCACCATTTTAGGCGCGTGATGGCCCATTGGAAAGGTATTTTCGAGAGATATACATTATTCCCTCAAACTTTGACTCTATCTATATTTTGACTATGGAAAGACAAAAAAACATTATTTAGGGCCCTAAAATGGACCTGGAAGTACAAAAAGATGTGCTGACAGGAAAAATTTCAAAATAAGCTAGTTTGATTAGGTGGGTGGCCACCAGTCTCCACTTG
>JASDQU010507161.1:0-14263 GCA_032191745.1 Picea mariana
GAGGCACCCTAATGAAACCCTTGAAGTTCAACCTGCAAAACTTAACACAATAGCATGCATACAATGGATAATATGGAGGGTTAAACTAATAAAGTGAAATACTTGCACCCTATCTAGCTAACCACATATATAGATCTACAAGACTACTCTTTGCAAGATCTACTCAAATAAAATAGTTTACCTAAGATCCATTCATGCAACCATCATATCAAATTGAAACAACTTTACCTCATGTGTTGTAAGAACCAAAATACTTATAGCCCTTCCCAAAATCCTCCAAAGCTTCTTTTATTATTGCATCAAGAAATGGGATCTTAGAGAAATACTTGCTCCAAAACCCTAAGAGAAGAAGAATGGAAATGAATGGAATAGAGAGAAAGAGAGTGGAAAATCAAGTAGCATAACACTAGCTCAAGATATGGTGATTTGGGAGTGAGGAAAGGGATCTATTTATACTTGGAGAGGCAAACCTACCTCTCTTGGATCAATTGCAAGTGTCCACCACCAAGCACAAGATGAGATCTCAAGACTAGGGCACACCATCTAGGGTTTAGATCATAGATCTAGGGTGTAGATGGGTGTGGGAGGTGTTGGGATCAAACAAAAGTGTAGTGGAAGGCTATGGGATGCGTGCCAAGGGAGAGAAAGAGGCCCCAAATAATAAAAACGAATTTTTCTTGGAGATCCACAAGAGGGGGGGTGTAACTCTCCTTGGAGAGCGCACCATTTGGGGGAGAGGAGAGGAATGGAAAGGAAAGAGGAGTGGAGAGGCATTGGGATGAAGCAAAAAGGCAAGTGGGAGGCTAGGAAAGGCGTGCCAAGGGATATAATAAGTCTCCCCTTTATTTTTTCATTATTTTTTTACTTTTTGGAGACTTTCTAGAAGGGAGGCACACCCTTTAAGCAAAGTGACGTTTTTGCTTTATGGCTAGGTTGGGGGCTGATGTGAGGGTTGGAAAAGGTTAGGAAAAATCTCTCTCACCTTTATCCATCTTTACATCATCCTTTTAACTCATTTTTAAAAATTACATTTTTGTCATGTTTGGACTTTAGCAATTAAAATTGTTGTTTTTGACTGACTGACACTCCGGGTGGACAAACCCATAGCAAAAGTTGTCCGACTGAGTTGAAACTTGGTCCATGGATGTGGGGGGTGTTATTCCATTTCTTTTGAGCACAAATAACCCTATCAAAAGTCCAAGGACCTAGTTTTTACAATTTTTGCTCAAAAATAATTAATTAATTAAATAATTAAACCTCCAAACTTAAGGAAATTTAATTAAAAATTAATTAATTAAAAAAAACTATACTAGACTCGACGGAATTCCACGAAACTCTCTAAGATGTCTTGCATGGTCATTTACAATGATTCCCTATAATAGTTACCAAAAGATAAACCCACTAGAACACTGTTCACCACTTTGGAAGAATTATTGCAAGTGTGAGGGAAAAACTCAAGGGAAATCAATAAGGCTGAAAAGCCCAATTGATAACCTGGGAATAAAAAACCCTCGGTGAAAGGAACTCTCACAGTGAACCGATCCCAAGGTAACTGACCTAGACATGATCCATACAGACCTATTACATTATTGACCCACGCAGGGGTGCAAAAATTCCAATTACAAAAAGAAGTGATGGGGCCAAACAATGCCCTGTAGAACCCAAAAGTCTTCAACAAATTTGCATCTGATGATGCATCTCTTCATGGCACATGGAGTTGACCACCTATGTTGGAGAGGTGGTCAACACTTCTTTTGGGGTTTCTCTTTTGCACTGATCCTTGATTCTTCTTGAGCACAACAAGTCCAAAGTTCTTCAAATGTAGGATACTCCTTCCTTGTGTTCATGCTTGCGACAAATGCATCCCATGTCTTGGGAAGACCATTGAGTACTATGTTTACCAATTCCTTCTCTGAAATGATCTCTTCAATAGCTTGTAGTTGATCTCTTAACTGAGAGATTCTCACAAAGTATGATGTTATGTTGTCATCATCATTCATATTCATGTCACGGAGCTCATTCTTCAGACTCATTACTTGTCCAATGTTTCTGACTGAAAAGAGGTTTGTTAGGGCATCGTACATCTTCTTCGATGAGTCAAGATGGGAGATGTAGGGTATCAAGTGGTCATTTCTAAAGTCCACTATGATACTCATGGCATTGATGTCACAGTCTTTGAACTTCTCCATAAATGCAACGTTCTGTGGTTCCTTCTCTTTTCCTTCTTCAAACTCTGGTTCCACGATCTTTCCTTTCACGATATCCAGCACTTTATTCTTGGCAAGGATGAGGTCAATCCTTGTCTTCCACGCTCTAAAGTTAGAACCTTCATCTAACTTGTTTTCTGACTTCATAGAGTAAGTCATGGCTGCTTTGACTTGGTCAACCCTAGATTTGACCAAAAACTCAAACTTGACGTCTTGGCTTGTTGAAAGTACCAGGAGATGTGCTAGGCTAGGGCACACTGGTCTATCCGAAATTTAGGTCAATCCCTTAACTTAAGGTGCCTCAACGAGAGGGTTAGGGTTTCAGCAACTGCACCTGCTAGTAACCCTAGAGAAAGTGATTTAGTAACTACTCCTGCTAGAAACCCTAGCGGCAGTTCTTCAATGAGCTTAGTATCCTTATGGCTATGCTCCCTTCCAGTGGCTACACTGAATGAAGGAGGTGTGGACCCATAACCTGTTAGAATGTGCTCGTTTTACCATAGACAATATCACTATTGTCACCCAACCATAGGCCGAAGCCACCCTCCGAGCACCTTAACCTTGACAGAGAACCATTCCGGAAGCAAACCCTAGGCTAGATAGCACACCAAGCAAGAGCTGATCAGAGAGTCCAAACCATAACCAAGAGATAGTCCAAGCCAAAACCGAAATCTGTTAGCTGCAACAGCGGCAACGGCAGCTCKCCTCCAAACTTGCGCACAAATTGGCCAAYTGCAGTGCGCACAAGTGTTGCTTCTGCAGTTCTGAGAATGCCTACCAGAATGAAGACTRGTCTCCTGTATTTATACTAAATTTGGYAAACTGCCTCGGCCGATTTCTCATTCTGGGTACTAATTCTTTAGTATATATTATTTCCTTTAGCCGACTTCTTCTCTTGGAGGCTAATAACCTAATACAAGTCATTCCCTTGAGCTGACTTGTCTTCTAGGGTTATTAACCAATCAATTAGGGTTTCTTCTTGCTTCYCGGAATATTCTATTCTCGTTAGGTTTACATGTGRAGGTAAATACCTTCTGCAGCTACCATAACATCAACACTTCGTGCCACACAAATACCTAAATACTCTCTGGATAGTTGTCGAGTGCTCCTTTCCAAGTGTCGACATGTACCTACTCAACACTCCCACTGCATGRTCAATGTCTGGTCGAGTGCAGACCATCGCATACATTAGACTACCAACAACACTTGCATAGAGAACACGTGCCATGTCCTCTATTTCTTCATGTGTCTTTAGACATTGTTCAGTAGTAAGCCTTGCTCCCACTGGAATTGGCACCATCACCGGTTTACAATCCTGCATGTTGAATTATTTCATAATTGTTTCATTATACTTAATCTGATTCAACCAGAGCTTTCTAGCGGCACGATCTCTCTTAATCTCCATTCCCAGAACGAAGTTAGTTGCATCGAGATCCTTCATGTCGAACTTGGAGGATAGTTGCTTCTTCACCTCCTTTATTGCGTCCATGTTGTTTCCAATCAACAACATGTCATCAACATACAAAGCTACATATATGAAACACCCACCTTCTTCATTGGAATATATGCAATGATCAGCTTTGCTTCTCACAAATCCCAAACTAAGGATGTATGTGTCAAACTTCTGGTACCACATCATTGGTGATTGCTTTAGACCATAAAGGGATCTTTTGAGTTTACACACCAACTCTTGCTTGCCCTTTACTACAAATCCTTCAGGTTGTTTCATGTAGATTTTTTCTTCCAGGTCCCCATGTAGGAACGTTGTCTTCACATCCATCTGTTCTATCTCCAGATCGAATGTTGCAGCCAGGGACATTAGTACTCTAATGGAAGCTAGTTTTGCAACAGGGGAAAAAATCTCACCAAGGTTGACTCCCTCGACTTGGGAATAACCTTTTGCTACCAGTCGAGCTTTGAACTTCACGACTTGACCTGCGGCATTCATCTTCTTCTCGAACACCCACTTGCTACCAATGGGCTTTCTTCCACTAGGTAACTTGACTAAATGCCATGTCTCATTTTTGTACAAGGATTCCATCTCTTTGACCATGGCGTTCTTCCAAAGTTTACCCTCTGTCGAGTCGACTGCCTCAACGACCGACTTGGGCTCATTGTCGATGGCAGTTAGCACGAATGCGGAACGTACGTCGGACGGACTATACCTCTCAATTGGTTTCTTTACTCTTTCTGACCTCCTTACCACCGAAGTCAGTTGTTCCACCTCTTCCTCAGATTCAGTCGACTCATCTTAATCATCTTCTTCATTCCTCAGTTCAAACCGCACTGTATCAAGATTATTCTTGGTCTGAACAACTTCCTTAGGTTCGGATTTACCTCCAACTTCTATGAAGACCACATCTCGACTGTACATTTTTCTCCTGGATGCAGGATCCCATAGCTTATATCCTTTCATCAAATTCTTTATATCCGATGAAAATACATTTGACTGCCTTCTCGTCCAGCTTGCTCCTCTTCTCCTTGGGAACATGCATAATTGCATCACAAACGAATACTTTGAGATGTGCCACCGAAGGCTTCTTACCAGACCATACCTCATTTGGAGTCGTGTCGACTAGTGCCAACGAAGGAGACATATTTACCAAATATCTTGCAGTCTCAACTGCCTCCACCTAAAATTATTGTGCGAGCCCAACACCACTGAGCATGCTCCTTGCCTTATCCATCAACGTTCTGTTAATTCTCTCAGCAACTCCATTTTGTTGTGGGGTATATGGTGTGGTAGTCTGGCGTGCTATGCCACACTGCTTACAGAACTAATCAAATTTCTTTCCACAGAATTCACCACCATTGTCAGTGCTCAGCACTTTAATCCTCTTCTCTGTCTAGTTTTCCACAAGAGCTTTAAACTCCTTAAATCTCTCGAAAAACCTCTGATTTCTTCCTCGGGAAATATATCCATGTCTTCTTGGAAAAATCATCTATGAAATAGACATAATACAAGGATCCACCAAGTGAAGGCACTGTAACCGGGCCAAACACATCCTTATGCACCAGTTCTAGAATCCCATTTGCCCGTGTCGCTCTAGATGGGAACCTCACACGACTTTGTTTTCCATGTATGCAATGTTCACAAAAGTCTACTTCTAAACCACATTAAGGAAAACCTTCGACCATACCTTTGCTTTGCATAAGCTCGAAGTCCTTTTTCTCCAATGTGTCCCATCCTCTCGTGCCATAACCTGGTCGGGTCGATCTCATCATGTCTTGTCGAGTTGGTTTGAACCGACTTGGCTCAAGTCGAGTCGAGTTGTGTCRACATCGAGTCGGGTCGAGTCGCARTCAAGTCGATTTCAGGAGCAAYGATGATATTACATCCAGTCGAGTCAACATTCCCTAACAGCTTGTACAAGGTACCAATCCGAACTCCTCTCATTAAGACCATCGCACCTATGACCATCTTGCACGAATCCTTTTGAAACAGAGTATGCACATTGTATCACTCATCTTGCTAACAGATATCAGGTTTCTTGCCAAACCCGAAATGTGTAGCACACCTGGAAGGGTTCTTTTCCTCCCATCCTGCAGTGTCAGTCAGACTCTTCCCCGTCCGACAATTTTGGTTGTCGAGTCGTCCCCCAAAAACACATCACCCCCATCATATTGTTCATATTGACAGAACCATTCTCTATGTGGTGTCATATGATAGGATGCTCCTGAGTCAATCAACCAAACATCTTGATCCGACTGTGTACTAGTCAACGCCAGATACACATCACCTCCCTTGTCTGGGGTCGTCTTTCTCTCAGTCGACTGCTTCTCGTCGTATCTAGCACTACCTTATGTTGCCTTCGACGTATAGTCCTTTTTATAATGCCCAACTTTACCGCATATACAGCATCTTCGCATTGACTGAACCAGAGATTTAGATCTACCCTTCGACTTGAACTTTCTACCGGAGAATCTGCCTTTATCTCTGTCTACCGATCGACCTCTCACTACCAAAGCATCTTTGGTCGATCCTTCCATGTTCTTCCTTCTCATTTCTTCCGACAGCAGAGAAGCAACCACGTCCTCTAGTGCTAGTGTGGTTGTATTACTCCCAATAGCCACGACTAAGCTATCCCAGGAGTCTGGCAAAGAACATAATAGTTTGATACACTTCTCCTCATCAGTGATCTTAATATCCATAGACGATAACTGGCTTAACATAGTATTAAACACATTTAAATGCTCAGTCACCGAACTGTCATCACTCATCCTCAGAAGATACAGTTTCTTTCTGAGAAACAACTTATTTACCAAAGATTTTGACTAGTATAAGCTTCCTAGCTTGTCCCACAGTTTCTTGGCCGAATCTTCTCCCGAGACATTCAGCAGCACTGAATCTGCAAGACAGAGTCGAATCGTACTTCTTGCTCTTCTTTCGAGTTTCTCCCATTCTTTCGTCAACATGCCTGTCAGTTGGGTACTTGGACAAACCGTTGTCCATTGTTCTGGATCTACAAGAAGATCTTCCATTTTAAGCTTCCAAAGCTCAAAATTTTGGCCATTGAATTTTTCTATCTCTATTCTAGAATTGCTCGCCATTCTTTACCATAATCTTTAACACAATTTATGACTTACGACTCTTACTGTACCTAGGGTTTAGTTCTCAGATTCAAGATTCGCAAATCAAGATCCGATATACTCGCCAAAGCATAGCACCGCTTTGATAACTCACTTGTCAAGGCAAACCTAAGCTCTGATACCGCATGTCAGAAAATGCAGGGCACTTCCACACTAATCCTAGCAGAAAAGAAGAAGAATTTAATCAAGAGCGTAAATGAAACAAGCAATCACACAGAACACCGAGATTTTACCCTAGAACCCTTAACGAGGAGAAACCAGCATTCCTTTGAGCGTTCTGCTATCTTGTTGTCTTATTCAATTAGAATAAAAGGTTACATGTCTAACCTTGGTCCACACCTAAGACACAATCAACATCATACCTTCTTGCCTGCGCAAGAACAACCCTGTAGCCAATTCGGCTTACATATGCATGACCAACAACCTACAATTTACACATGCATTAACCTGCATAAGTGCATTCTACGATTACCCTTTACAACACACCTCTTTATAGGCTTTACAATAGGCAAAACCCTAAAGATTGGCACCCAAAAACGATTACAGATCCATGCATATCATTGGCTACAAACCCCGCAAATCTCGGGATTCTGTTACAGTCGGGTTACCAGTCGGCCTTCATTCGGTCTCTGGTCGGTTGTCTCGCGCACGCACTTCGCCCTCTTGTCGGTTGACTTGTAGTCGATCTCTTCGACTTCGACTTTGCCCGATCGACTTCCTTGACCTTCGACTTGTTGTCGATCCACCTCAACCTTCGACCGTCAGTCGATCTACCTCGACTCGACTTTCACTGCAAAGAATATAACAACCCAACACTTACTATAAGCTCAACTTACCACGGAAAACAAACAACCAAACAAATGACCTGCAAACCAATGACCAAATTGAAATCGTGAAATATAGTTTTGAAGCCTACCTTTGCTGCATTGCACTGGATGGACAAAATAAGTGGTTTCAGTGGTTGCAATTGACAGAATAGTGTTATAACTCAATATACCATACTTCTTCTAAGATGACTCCTTTTAAATCCATGTAAGGTTATGCCCCCCCCCAAACAAACGATAAAAAAAAAACTCTCAGACATTCTACATTGGCATCTGAGTTCCTATTGTTGAGTTTTGTGTACCTTGGGAACTGGTCCCCTAGTGTTATTGAGTGCCTAACACTAAAGGGGGAAAAGTACCCCTCCCTCACTTTACTTTATGTTATAAAGTCAACGTGACTTTATGAGATTTTAACCATAAAGTGACTTTATTAACATAAACTGACATAGGGAACTTAAGTAAAGGCGGAGATCTAATCTCCACCCTTGATCTTGGTTGGCTAAGATCTAATCCTAGCCATTGGTTCCTAGGTTAACCTAATGATGAGATTAAAGGAAAAGAGAAGGAGAAAAAGGGCATTCATTGTTCACTTGAGAGTTAGAGTGAAAGAGAAGAGGAGGAGAAAACTTGGAGAAGAAGAAGAAAGGCTCACTTTGTGAAGGAGGTTGCACCAAGCTAAGAGGGGCGCACATTTGTGAAGGAGGTCACACCAAGGAAAGAGGGTGCACTTAGCAGCGGATTCAGGGCGCATTTTCCAAGAGAAAAGTAAGGGCATGATTTCCAAGGAGAGGCCAGCTCAAGTAAGGGCACAAACTCCAAGGAAAAGGGCACACATTTCAAGGCAATCCTGGCACTTGTTTCATGGAAGATTGGGCAGCTAACTAGAGCTAAGTTGGCTTGTTATCTTTGTTGTAATTTTTTTCCTCATACTCCATAATAAATTTCCTCTTCACTGGTTTTCCCCCCATGGGGGTTTTTCCACGATCATGTTGACCAAAAATCCTTGAGTTTATTTTTGTAGTGAGCATGTTTATTATCAACATTTAAAGTGGAAAAGATCATAGGTGTATTTCATGTTTTAATGGTTGTGTGAAAGAAGTATTATGGACAGCAAATTTATCCTAAACTAACCTTACTACAGCACTATGAAACATGACACGTCAAAATAGACCCTCGTGTTGTGAATACGACGTGGGGACACGGATTCACCTAGATTCGTGTCCGAAACGAATTTGGGTCGTGTCCTTGGCACTTGACATGACCAAAATTTGTGTCAGACACGAATCTAACACGTGTCACGATTTAGGGACACATGTCACAACTTTTGGGAAGCCTGCGCCCTGTAAAAAGTGAATTTTACACTCATTTTTCATTGTTTGTTGAATAGGTCAGGTCTGTGGGCGATTTTGGTGAGCTAGGAAGAGGGTTTTGTGCAGGCTTGACTCCATTCCAAGTGTTTCCAAGTTGATTTGAGGACTAGATTGCAAGTTTTTTGCTACAGTAACTATTACAGTAGTGATATTTCTTCCTCCTTCAACAGAAATAATGGCTCAATCATCAAAGACACTAGCAAAAGGACAAAGGAAAGGGAAGAATCCCAATGTTGGTGTTTCCCCTCCTAAACTTCAATACCCTCTTTTAGTTTCCCATCTGCTGCAAGTGGAGCTGGAAATGAACCTTCTAATGATGGAAAAATCACTACTGCAACGAAACAGCAGGGTCAAGACAGCAAATATCCATTGTGGAAGTATGTTAAAAGGAAACAAGGAGATGAGGCCAAGGCAAAGGGGGGAGGGAATGTTTTGTGGACATGTGGCTTTTTCCATAATGAATTTACAAGCACTTATTACCGAGTTAAAGGCCATTTGTTGAGGCTGCCTTGTGGACTTGGAGCATCTAAATTAGTGAGTCCATCCAAAAGAAGAGAAATGGCGAAAGAGGACGTTGTTGGCTGGGGAAAGGTGGCAGCAGCATCCAAGAAAAGCCAATGATCCTCTTCCATTCTTGAAGAAGCCATCTAGCAATTTTAAATTTGGGAGTGGGAGTGCAACTCAACAAGCAAGAAAGAAGGGCGCAGCTGGTCCAATGGACAAGATATTTCAGCGAGAGAAGCAAGAAGAGGTTGATCTTACCATTGGTTTCTTTTTCTATCTCAACTTCATTTCCTTCAATGTTGCACGGTCTCCTTTGTTTCTTGAGATGTGTAGAGCTCTAATTGATCAGGCTCCAATCAGATATGTTCCTCCTAATTCAAAGAAGCTTAGAACCACATTGATGATTGTTGGTTAAGGAAAAGAAGGACGTGGATAAAATCCTACAGCCTATCAAATCAGCATGGCCCTCAACAGGTGTTAGTATTGTTTCCAATGGCTGGACAAATGCAGCACGCCATCCACTCATCAATTTCATGGTGTCTTCCCTGAATGGAGCGGTCTTCTTGAAAACGGTTGATGCTCTTGGAAAATACAAGGATGCATAATATATGGGTGAGTTGTTCATTAAGGTTATTGAAGATGTAGGTGTTGATTCTTGTGTGCAAATTATTACAGATAATGCGCCTGTTTGCAAGGTTGTTGGCATGATTGTGGAAGCTAAATATCCACAAATATTTTGGACACCTTGCATTGTTCATTCTTTGAATTTAGCACTTAAATCTATTGCTGTGAAAGTGACATGGATGGGAAGTCTTATTGAGGATGCACGCCATATCCGCAATTTTGTACAAAACCATACCAATGCCCTCACAATCTACAAAGCATACACACATCTATCATTGTTGAAGATTGCAGATACTCGATTTGCCTCATCATTCATCATGCTTAAGAGGTTGAGGGAGGTTAAGAGTGCTCTTGGGTCCATGGTTATTTTAGAGTATTGGTGTTTTTGGAGAAAGACAAATCAAGATTTTCTTCAAAAAGGGTCAAGGATACAGTGTTAGATGATGGTTGGTGAGAGAGGGTAGATCTTACCATTAAGATCATGGGCCCTATCATCTCTTTGTTGTGGTTTGCAGACACGGACAAGCCCATCCTGGGAGAGGTTTAAGAGGGGTGGGATTCCATGATTGAGTCTATGAAGACCGTTGTTTTAGAGCATGAGTATCCTGAGTATGGGACATCTGCAGAGACCTTATTCACCACCATACAAGATATTCTTATCAGCAGGTGGGATAAGAATTGCACACCTTTGCATTGCTTGGCTCACTCATTGAATCCCAAATACTATACTAATGATTGGCTCAATTGTGGGCCTTCACGCAAATTCCCTCTTCACATGGATGGTAAGATTTCACAAGGGAGGAAGGATGCAATTAGACGGATATTTCAGGATAGAGCATACCTTGATGAGGTGGCGGAGGGCTTCATAGAGTTTTCCACTGGCACTGGAAGATTTGGAGGCTATGATGTGCTCAGAGTCAGGGGGGCTAAGAAGCCCTATGCTTGGTGGGTAACTCAAGGGGCAACATGCCCTCTTCTACAACAGTTATCCATGAGGCTCCTCTCTCAGGTTACTTCATCCTCTTGTTGCGAGAGGAATTGGAGCACATATGGGAATTTGTACAGTTTGAAGAAGAGCAGGCTTGAGCAGTCCAGGGCAGAGACAATGGTGTGTGTCCACAACAATCTCTGTCTTATTTACAGGCAGAGAGAAGAGTGGGTGAAGGGAAAGCCAAAGATGTGGGATGTGTTTCCTGATGATATGGGTTTAGACAACAGTGTTGAGTTGGCATTAGCCAACTTGGATCTTAATGAACCAGTGCTAGAGGTAGTCACTTTTGATGATGGTGATCCTCTTGAGGGGTCATCCTCCACACCAGCAGATGCACAAATTGCATTGAATATAGAGGAGGAGGATGGAGGAGAGAGCAGTGGTAGTGATACTGATTTTGATGATTATGTCATGGAGGACTACTAGGACTAGTACTATTGAGTCCTGACAGTTCTTCCATCTATTGTTCTAGTATCTACACTATGTCTATTTTGCATTTTCCATTGGCATTCCCACCTATAGTATTTGTGACTCTAACTCGGTATTACTATCTAGTATCTATACATTGTAATACATTTTGATTTTCATGACTTAATGAGAATGCTGCAGCTAATGGTTCTAATTTCTAAATTCGTGTGTTCAAACTTCAATGTTTGTCAATTTATCATCATTGATGTTGCAATGTATAAATTTACAATGAGTCATGATTTATCATTTATGTTACATGTTTAAAGTTTTGTACCATGTAAATCTTCTAGTTTCTAACAAAATATGAATCTTTATGTCTAAATTTCATTTTTGTATGTGTAATTTTCAAATTTTTTTCATATATATAATTTTGTTATATATATAAACGTGTCCTGATTTCGGGGTCCAAATTTCACGTATCGGACACTCGTATTTCCATGTCCCGTGTCATCGTGTCAGGTGACTTAACTACAGAAGCATTGAAAGAGCCTGAAATCAGTGCAGAAGGCAGTTTTATATCAGCAGTAAAAACAGTTCTGTTAGCAGTCCTAAAACAGCAGAATAACAGACCTGTTCTTTACCTTAAAAAAGTGCCTAAACAATGTCAAAGACAGACCTGTTAGGCAGCCTTACACAACCTAAAATTTCTTGACCTATTGTCAGAGACTATTTAAAATAATCCCAGAAAAACACACATATTGAAGGAAAACTTGACTAATGCTCAGAATCAAATGAACCAAGTTGTTCTTGATCAATCTAAACAGGAGTTTCAAGAAGGTGATTGGGTCTCTGGATCCCTTCAAACCTTAAACAATTGTCACTAAAGAAAGGCAGAAAAATACAAGTTAGCACTCAAATTCTATGTAATCTACCAAATTCAGATTTTATATTAAAAAGAAACAAGAAAAGAAAGAAAGCAAGGTTGCTTATGCTTTGAATATTTTTGGCAAAAGTTGAGTCCATGATTTATTCCAATACAGACAGTGCTACCAATCCTTGATGAAGAAGGATAACACATCCTTGAGCCTGAAAACAATCTCTCAATGCATGTAAAATGCTTGTGATCAGACAGATAATAAAATACTTCATCAAGTAAGACTTACCTGTTGATGAAGCTTTATGGGAAAATGAGGCTGAAATGAACGAAGTTCATTTAATGTAGAAATATCCAACATAAGAAGGACAATAAACAGAAGTCCATATAGGACAGAATATATATAAATAATGAATAAGATAGAACAGACTATATATAAATAATGAATAAGATAGATTGAATGATATCACTGATTACAATGACCTACACGATGGTATATATACACATTGATGGATCACATGGTTGATGGGACATATCCTTTCATTAGGTCATGTCTTTTAGATAGGCTGTTTCCTTTCATTTACTATTAATTATTACCATTATTACTATTTATTGACATTTATATATTAATGGTTATATATTGATATATTTATGTTCATTACATTGCATACCCCTTTTAAAATGCTTTGTCCTCAAAGCATAAAAAGTTGTGTCTTTGTTCTGGCTTGTGATGCCTTCTCGTGATTCTTCATTCTTGAATCGGTCATGGTTGAGGACATAACACAATACGATCTTCTAAACATTGAGCAGAATTGTTGAATTGTAAGAGGTGTGTAACATTACACTTATAGGATTCTCAAGATGAACTTTTATTATGAGACTCAACAATAGTAGCATTGCTATTCTCCAGAATATAGGTCAATTGTTTTTGTTTTGACCGATGTTGATAGACTGATTGGTTAAGGTATCGGCTCCTCTGATTAGAATGTCGATAAGCCATACTCTTAACATGAACTTTACTTACCATATTTGTAGTGCTTACTTGTTTCACTTTTGGGAGTAAGTCTTCTTTGGACACTTGTGTTGCCTTGTTGATCCTTAAAAGTTTATTGGTAGAGATACTTGGAATTTCCATTGTTTGTGCGACATCTGAAGATATCCTTACTTCAACTAGCTTTGCATCTTCCTAAGTTGTGATGTTGATTGGATCAGTGTGGATTCCTTTCTCCACAACTTGGCTTTTTAAGTCTGGAGACTTCTCTAGTTCCATAGGTTTAGTCATTGATTCTTTATTAATCGATACTTCTTTCTTGGTAAGTTGTTCTAACTTGTTTTGTATCGACTTCTTATCATTCTTTAGCTTCTTGATTTGTGTAAGCTATGATTAAGAACCCTTAGATGTGAAAGTTCTACCTCATTTTCTGAGTTGTCGACTTTATTTGAAAGGACATGATTCTTTGGTTTCCCATCTTTTATCCATTTGATTTGTTAAAGCAACCTCTAATTAAGGTTCCTTAGGTGAGAATTTTCTTCATCTTTTTCTGATAATTTCTTCTCAAGACATTGATTCTCCTATTCTAACTTCTAATTCAATTGCTCTGTATCTTTTGACTTCTTATTTTGTGCAAGTAGTTTCTGACTATGATATTTTAGGTGAGAAATTTCCTCATCTTTATTAACAACCACCTTGTCAAATTTTGTTTTCATATTTTGTACTAATTTCTAATTATCCTAAAGGTTCACCTTTGAGACATCTTTAAAGTCTTCTGTTGAGGGAGCTACTAAATCCAACTTCATTGTAACATCCTGCAACGTTATCTTCTTCTTGTTGTAGGACAACGACAAAAACTTCTTCATGTTTAAGATGAAAG